>VDFB02161394.1:0-46361 GCA_007258455.2 Sequoia sempervirens | reverse complement strand
AAGGATGTGGGACAATTGAGAGGGGGGAGGGCGTGAATTAGTTGTCATAGAAATTCAACTTTAAAAACTTCAACACATATCCATTCTACAAACATATTGTTCTATTATTAAGCATAAGCAAGAGATACAAAACATAAAGAAAGATCATAAAACATTAAACACCATATTTTATGTAGAAAACTCAATGAGGGAAAAACCACGATGAGGGTTTTAACTCACAGTATAAAGTTGTTCTAGAACAGAAAAATTATAAGGCTCTCTGCCAAGGGCTCACTGCCCAGAAAGGAATCACTGTGCAAATACAAAAGCTCACTACTTACAGGGAGGCTCATTTCCAACAAAATATTTACAGAACAAAAGAACGCTTTACAGCCAAAATGAACTAAGAATAATGTACCCAACAAGTACTGATACAGTTCTAGTGATGATCAATATACTAACCTGACACACTTCATTATAGTAGCTCACTTTCGCACTTTCTACTGCTTCACCAATCACACTTCTTACTCATTTTCTCTTCTTCACCATCTCAAAACTTATTCAACATTCATATATATATATATATACTTTATCTATCCACAAGCATCAATTAGGTCGGCCTAATTAGATGCACATCATATTTACCAAAAATACTAATAGTCGGCTTCAATCATCCACAAAATATTTTCAAGAAGTAATTCAAACTTTCAACATGCTATATCAAGTTGACATAGACCTAGGATAGGTCGTACAAATATCCACATAGCAAAATTAATTCATCATTTTAGAATTACTCGAAGAATTCAGTTAGGAATAGACTTCAAGGAAAAAGAAATAAGCATTCTGTTTGGTTGCCACAATGTTGTACAAGCACCAGAGCACGTAGTATTCTAAACGCGTATGCTTTCAACAATCATAAGAAATTTCCCAAAACCATGAGCAATAATTGTTGACTATAGAGGAGTGCAGATAAGAATACTGGAGGGAGTAGCATGAATACTGATTCAAATACCAGACCAAAATATTGGATCAACCATAGCCTTAAACTTATAATCACGACATAGTGAAATCAATGACAACAAAAAAATTGTAGAGATAGTCAATCTTCTTCATTTTTCCAACAATCTCCCCCTTTGTCATTGATGGCAACATGGAACAAAAACCTTTTCAAAATTTTTAGCACAATCTCTCCCCACTACAAAAATTCTCCAACTCCAATCTCTCCCCCTAACTCCAATATCTCCCCCTTTGACATCAATGGAAAAGGTAAGCCAAAAAGGGTGTACAAAAATTTGAACATGGTGACATCAAAATTCATAAAGATTCCAAAAAAAAAACTTCCAGATGACCAAAAAAATTCTTCTCCCCTTTTTTCTCTTCTCAATAGAAACAACAAAAATAGAACATTCAAGATTCAATTAAAGATTTAACACTTTTCACCTGAAAATTTTTCTTATATCTCTCCTCAAGAACTAGACGCAATTTCTTCCAGTTAAATGTAGAAAACTCCTTTCGAGTGCAGATGCTTTCCAATATACCCAACAGAGTAAAAGAGGGTGAACAATATGAACTCTGTTCTTCAACATCTTCTGCATCAGTAAGAATTCTAGATAGATGGTCTACTCAGACCTCAACAATTTCCTTAAGGAGCCAAAAAGTCTTAACTACATCATCTCTCTGCCTTTGCACAATAATCAGTTCACCTTGAAGTTCACCAAATCTCAATCTTTTCTTTCCTTCTTTATCTTCAAAGATGTTAAAACTCTTTTCAATACTGTTTACTTCTAACTCAATTGCATCAATTTTACTTATGAAATTATCTATCATAGCAGGCACTAGAGAGAATACTTGTAAATGTCAAATATTTCTTTAGTGAACTTCTTTGTTTCCATGATTAGTTTAGACAATCTCTGTTTAGCTTTATTACACCTCTTTTCAGCCAAAGCTTCAAATTTACGTCCTTCCAGACCTTCAAGTAACATTCTTTCTTCAACAATCTCAACAAGATTTTTCAACAAGAAATTAGAAACAACTGATACATCAATACCTTTCCAAAGTAGGTATTCTACTTGAACCATTGTTTTTTGGGTTCCTAGGACTTCTCTAACTCTTCTAGGGTTTTTCACCTAAAAGGAGAGAGGTAGGGTAAAAAATGCAAATGAGTTCATTCAAATTATGTTATGTGCAATGTTCTTTAATCTAAATGAGGTAAAATAAATGCAATTGACTGATTTAAATGGATGAAAATGAATGCCAAAGTGAGATTTAAACTATGTTTGAAAACACACTGTGATATGCAAATATGAAGTAAATAAAGAATGCAGGACAAAAAGAAACAAGATGAATTTGAGTGCACCTGGATGATATTTGACGAATCTGGAATGTTGTGGATGCTGACTGAATTCATTGATTTTTCACAGTGGGACTCATAAATGTCGAGGGTGGCAAATTAGTCCTCCTCTTGGTGAAAAAGTGTCAGAAACAAGTTTTTGTCTGTCAGGATCCAGAATTTGAAAAAAAATAGATTTTTAGTCCTAAGTTGGGACTCATACACCATTGGTGGTGAATGTGTCCTCTCCCAATTTTTTTAAAAATAAGGAGACAACTCTGCAACACCAGATCTGGAAATCACTGATTGTCGGGTTGTTGAAGTCAATTCTACAGGAAATAGACAAGAAATATTCTCCAAGCTTGAAATATAATTTAGTTGACTTGAAGCACCTAGTTGACTTTGTAAACCACTCTTCAACACCAAAAAGCTTGTTAAATCTGTATACCTAGGTCTGCAAACACACATGCAATAGGGGAAAAAAGGTTGAGGGTTTGCATATAGGGGTTTGCCTTGGTTAAACCCCACTTTTGGTAATCAAACCCTTCATGAAGCAATGAAAAGAAAGAGAATGATAAACTAATAACATGTGATAGCTATCAACTTACCAAACCCTTGATAATGCAAATTTGAAGTAATGTCAATGGATACTCCAAAGTGCTTGAATATTGCTTGAATTGATGTTGTAGAATGCTTGAATGTATGGATGTTGTAGAATTGTAGGAGGATGTGGGAGATGTAAAATGAGGTGAAAATCACTTATTTATACACACTTTTGCCTTAGTTAACCGTTCATAACTCATCACAAGCTGACATCAAGTGTTTTTGAATAAAAACCCGAAAGGAAATTTTAAAATTTTTGAATTTGGAGCCAAGGGGAACTCATTCACCACCCATGGCGAATGGGTCCCACCTAGGACCTGAAAATATGTGTTAGGAAACATGTTGTATTTAATGTTATTTGTTGGGATAATATGAAAAAATACACTTAATTAAGACATATGAGGGAATAAAGGGGTCAAATAAAGCATGAGAAAGGCATAAATAGTGAAGTTGTGCCTAGAAAAGTGTGAAATCTTGTTACAAGACTTTACAACAAGTTTCAAAATAGGACTTGTTTAGTTATGAAAAGGTGATTTTTAGGTGGATTGTAATAAATAGAGTCTAGAAAAATGTAGAAGTGTCTTACAACACTTTACAACACCTTCACAAGATGTCGTTATTTGAATTTTAGTACCTAAATATGCATGTTCAAGCCATGTCACAACATAAAATCAGAGAAAAATATATCAAATACCATGAAGCAAGACCTAAAAGTCCATGAAAATGACAAGGGGCTATTTTTCCATGACACATTTAGTCCCCACTTTAGTGAGAGGATGAACACACTTCAAACTCCCACTAAAGTAGCCATGAACATCGAGGGGAGGGTTCAAATGCACTTATGTTAGCAAGATAGAATGACAACAATCAAGAGGTATGATCAAGCCCCCAGGATGACGATCCCATGGAAGAATAAGCATAAGAAAAAAGGGACACACAAGTGTTGAAAAGAATCAGATGAAGCTTCGATTGTCAGTCCAACTCTTTGTGGATTAGATCTAGGCTGATTGCTTGAAAAAGAGAATGTGTACTCACTCTAGGGCAACAAAACATATGACAGTCCACTAGGTGAGAAGGCCCAAATGTACTCACTCTATAGCAATGGAACTTCTGGCTGTCCATGAGGTGAGAAATCCCAAAAGGTAAGATACATACGCTAGTTGGTATGCACTCACAAACACAAAGGTGGCTATGGGAAAAAGTCATGCCGCTAGTTGGGCTTCCTGCTCAACCATATTAAAGTTACACTTACTGATAACTTTAACAAGGTGCCACAAAGAAAAAATTTATGAACAAAAAGAAAGGTACCATAGGAATGCAAGTTGCATTATGCAAGGTGGAAAAAATGTAAAATGTAAAATGCAAAAATGTAGTGTAAAAATTTAAAGATGTTAAATGTTCGAAGGAGTCTTGTTCAGTTCATGCAAGGTCAATCACTTAGGGAACAATGTGTCTAATGTCTCCAAGAGAGGACCAATCAAAGAATATTATATTCACAACTTAGGGGATGGAGTGCATCGCATCAATCCACCAAGAGGAATGTAATATGCTGAGATAGATCACAATTATGAAAGACATCACACCCAATGTCATCGATAAAGTGACAAACACATCATATAAATGAAAAGGCTTCACTAGGAAACAAGAATGCAAATGAAATAATGGTAATGCATGCTCCCCCACTTTAAAGGAATTGCTACACATCGTTTTGTGATCAATTACTTTAAAGTAGAGAAGGAAAGAAAATAAAAAATGAAAAGAGGACATGAGAGTGAACTTGGAAAGCCCTATGCCAAGTCATATGTTTCGAAGTTAGGCTACGTCATGTCAAGGAAAAGGAAAGAAAAAGAAAGGGAGTTGCCCCCCAGAAAAGAGAACACCAAACACATAAGGGATCTATGGATTTGGGGTCAGTATGTTCATTGCTACAATGATTTTATGAAAGAGCTCAAAACTATCATCATTCCCCAAAGCACATAGAATTGGAAGAATGACACAAAGAGAACGAAAACAAAAGAAAAATAAATTCCATTTTGGGTCAACATGGAAGAGAAATTGTGGTCTCAATTCTTTGCATTGTCCCTAAAAGGGAAAACACAAGTGAAACGAAAGAAAAACGAAAAGGATTTTGGGTCAACATGAGGGAGACATTACAGTCTTGATGCCTTGCATCATCCCCAAAAGGAAAACACAAGAAAAGAAAAAGTAAAAAGCAAAAGGACTGATTGGGTCAACATGGAAGAGAGTTAGGACGACTCTATGCTTTGTGTCATCCCCAAAAGGAGAACACAAAACAAAAAGAGAAAAAGACATTGACCTTTTGGGTCAACATGGAAGAGACATAGGGCATCTCTACGCTTTGCATGATCCCCAAAAGGAGAACACAAAAAAAAGAAAAGAAAAAAGAAAAGAAAATATATGACATATAGAAGAGTAGAGATACAAATAGAAGAAGTGTATGAAGAGAGGGAACATCAAATGCACAATACAAGGGAAAATGATACACACAAAAAGAAAAACAAAAGGGAAAAAATAAAGAAGAGAAAATAAAAAAGGCTAGTTAGGTGAATGCAAGTCAACCATCTAACAATTCATTCACCTCCCAATCATGTTTAGTGTAATGCGAGGGCGGTTGACTATCCAAGGGAAGAATTGCAAGCACCGAACTAGGAGTCATACCAGGTTCTTCACTTGGTGGAGATGATTTATCGTTTAGGCTCATTGTAGATTAAAATAAAGAGTTTAAATCATTATGCTGCACTTCTTCATCTATTTTTTCTATCATCGCATCATCATCATCATTATCAAGATTAATGAAAATGGGAGGACGAAGGGTGATTTCTAAGGATGGATGTATGAAAAGCTAAGGTTGTTGGATTGGTTCGTTTTGTTGGGATTGTTGCACTGGACTATCTTGTGGTAGGTTAGGAGGAGGGTGATCATCTATTACTTTTGTCAAAGGTAAAGGTTGATTTTATTTATTTTCTTCCATGTGAGATTGACGAGTAAGGAGACGATGACAATGTCTACATTCCCTAGCACCATGGTTTCATTTAATTTTTTTTTAGAGTTGGTGAGGTGTAAGAGAAGATTGAGGCATCATAGGTTCTTCTACTTCTGAAGAGGGATGAACAAAAAAAACCAAAGAGGATGGATCAACCACTTTCTCTTTTACTTTATACACTTTTTTAATACGAGGAGGCATGACAGAAGTTTGTTCATTTTGCCTTGGTTGTTTCAATGATGGTGGGGAAATGTCTAGGGGTGGTTTTTCAAGAGGTTGTATGGTTTGCTCAATGTTGGACTCAGGTTGAAGCATGGTTTCATTTATGACATGAGGTGTGGAAGTAGATGGGGATGCATTACGAAGAGACAATTCAACTATCTTTTTGGCTTTGAATTTTTGGTAGGCTATGAAAAAGAAGTCCTTTCGAGGTGTGATGGGTTCCATGGGTTTAGGCCAAAAGGCTTCTAATGAAAAGTTACCTTTAGATGATAAGGGATGAAAGCCATTGTGGTGTATGGTAAATATATCATTTCCATGTAGAAACTTCAAACACTTCTGAACAATCGATGGGGCCACTTTCATTGAGAAAAGGCAAGGGTGGCGTAGCCACAAACAAAATATGTCTGATTGTGGGATAATTGAAAATGTTACATTTGAAGTTTTAGGTCCAACTTGTAAGGGGAGTACAATCGATCCGATCGTAGGGCATGCAAAACCAATATGTGTCTTAATCCATGTAGTTGGTTTATTATAATAATCTTGATATAGCTTATGTAATACTAGAAACTCCTATATGATCACATTCTCACCACAAGTGAGATATATTAATATCCTATTAGTGGGCTTATCATAGATTTTACTAGATATGTAGAGAGGATCATTAGGAAGCTTTTGTAGTATGCCTTTAGCATAAAAAGTAAAATCAAGAGTTTTAGTGGTTTGGCCCTTACGAGGGATAACGTCTATCATAGCCACAAGTTGATCCATAGGACTATCTTCAGTAATAGGTGGAGGTATATCATGTTGTTCATTGTTTGTATCAACGGTCCTTAATTAGTGTTGGAAGGTTCACTAGCCTTGAAAAATGAAGTAGTGTGTTTAGGCATAGGATTGGTGAAAATTTGTAAATTTTGGTTGGGGGTGCAACAGACTTATTGCCTTGATCATTAACACCCACAATGGACAAGTGGACTGAATCAATGAGCTCTTGAACTAAATGTTTTAGATGCTAGCAGTGTTTAGTGTCATGTCCATTCTGGTGATGAAAATGACAATAAGCATTATGTTTGAAAGTGGGTGGTAAGGGCTAGTTTGGATCAAGCAGTTGCATGGGTGGCAAAGTGAGCATGCATTGTTGAATTAATTGGTTCATTGTGTTATGGAGGGTATCAGGTAAGGGAGTAAATTGTCTCTTCAGGTCCCCATAATTATAAGGTACCACTATTTTAACAGCTACCACTTGAGTTTGAGCTAGTTGGGTTGGTTGTGGTTGTAAAGGAGGAGGAAGATTGAACTATAAAAAGCCTCTATTTTGTTTGTGAAATTTTTGTGTGTTATTTTGGTTTTGATTGTTGTGTTTAGGTTTTTCAGCTCGGTTAGAAGTGGATTTGGAATCACAACCTGACACCAAGTGATGGTATTCACACAAGGTTATGCATAAATGCATAAATGAAGGGAATTTCATCATTGTTAGCTTATCCTGAAGGTGTGTGTGCACATTTTTGATAAACAACTTTTGTAGATATGCATCAAGAATCTTGACATCAATTTGAGCATACAAGGATTCGTATCGTGAGATAAAATCCATTACTTTTTCATTTGTGTTTTGTCTACATCGCATGAGGTTCGCCATTGTCTTTTTAGGTGTCATGTGAAATTGAAAGTGACTTATGAAAGCATCCACCAATTCATTGAATGAATCAATGGAAATATTGGGAAAGTTGGAAAACCATTCTAATGCAGTATCTTTCAAGATCCTTGGAAATAGTTTGGCTAATAGTTTATCATCAAGGAAAAAGTCACTACACAAAGCAATATAAGCATTAACATGGTTAATAGGGTCTCCTTTACCTCTGTATTTCTCAAACGGAGGCATTTCTATCCCTTGTGGCATCGGGGTACATAATATTTCTAAGGATAAGGGGTTGCTACGGACATGATATGTGGTTGGAGCAGATTGACCTTGGCTAACGGTGGAAAGTTGATGTTGCATGGATGAAATTGTATTAAGGAGTTTTGTAAGAACATGATCGGAGTAAGTGGGTTGAGGTGGAAGAGAAAAGGGTGATGAAGTGTAGGTGATGTTAGGTGAAGTGAAAGTAATACTATGATGTGTGAAGGTGGTGCAAGGTACTTGCGATGTCAAAAGAGTAGGAATGCTAGGTGGAATTGGGAAAGAAGTATTTGCATAATTAACTTGTTGCATAGTTGTGTGGACTTGCAAACTGGTATAAGTTGGTATAGATGCTATGGTTGAAGGGGGAGGAGCTTGAGGTCCTCCTTGGCTTACAAGAATATTTGCGGATTGAGTATTAGAAGAGGCATGTTTATAGCAGGTATGGCAGTGGAGGATATGTCAATAGTAGGTATGGTAGTGGAGGATATGTTTTCAAGTGACAAATCTTGTTGTAAATGTGCAAAATCCTCATGAATATTAATGACCTTTTCTTGTGGGAGGGAATTTTTTTGGATGTCAACATTCATTGGATGGAAAGGTGAAGGCATAGAAGTGGTATTGTCAGTGCCTAAGGTTACTGCCACAATAGTGGTTTACACTTTCTGGGAGATCCTAATTTTTGCTGAAATCACATCTTTTTAGAAAATATAGTGATTTAAGCCTTGAAAAGTTCCATTTAAAGGATTCCAATTGAATGCAACTTGATCAAACCACCTTAGACGAATCCCTCTTGGATAGAACCCTGCTAGTTTTAAACCATACCTATAACAGAGTCTCCTTTACACCTATCAAAATGCTGATAAAAAATCACTATTGATATACCTTTTGTGGGATCAAATGAATTCATTTAAAATTTATTCTTTTGTAAGTATGTAGTTCTTATTATAAGGATCCCTCTATCCCCATATAAATATTGTATCACATCCTTTCTCATCTATCCACCCTCCTTTCTATCATGATAATGATAAGGAAAAAGTATTCACATGTATAATTTGGATAGTTGAAATCTTATGTTTTCTATAGTTCACCCCCCTTGTGCATACTCTCCTCTATCCAAAAATATTTTACTACCTTTAACCATTAATCTATCCCCCAATTACCTACACAATCCCCTACCATTTCACATAAATTTGGTAGACTTTCCCATAATACTTTTAGGACTTAATCACACCAAACACTAGGGGAATTCCCTAATCCTCCATCACCTCTAATCCTTCCATGTTATTTGTTCATAATATTAATACTGTATACTCCAACTTCCTAATAATCACCCATCCAAATCTCTTCTATAAGCTATCCTCCATACAATTATTTTACCATCCCCTATCTTCATTAGTGACTAGCTCACTCTTTCCCTATTTAAGCTATACACATCCCATGGCCTCCTCAGAAGCAACATATATATAGTGAGGCGTGTATTGATAATGGCCTAGTCCTTAGAGATCAATTTCAAACTCTTCCATCCTTTTCATATACAATCACTAATCTCATTCCCACATCATCCCTTCATCCCATAATCCCTTGTCACTGGTATCTATGTATTGTCTACCTCCACATAATATAATGTGATTCATCCCATTAGTCCAACACTCTTAGCAATAAAAAATTGTAAGCAAGTCTAATACATATAATATTTCACAAGAAATATAATAAAATTATCCAATCACATCCTTGGTCTTTTTCCTATCCTTGTTACAAGCCTTGATCAGAATCCAATCATCATCATCAAGATATACCATTCCCAATTCTTGCATTATATTTTGGTCTTGAAATTATATCAATCCTTGTAGCCTATTTTCATAATGATATCATGATGTTTTACCATTTAGGGTTTCTTATGACTTGTTTTATTATACATATGATACATCATCACCCTTTTCTTTTATAACTTAATGCATAAAATATAGTATAGTATGAGAAAATAATGCTCAATCTAATGTATCATAATGAGACATTTTTATCCCTTGATCCATTATCCCTTCATTCCTTGCATTTCCTATCCCTTAATTTCTTATATTCCATCAACCTAGCTTCTTGTCACCCATTTTGAAAGAAAACAAATATTCTCACAAACCCATCTATCATCTCAAGGGGGCATAATCATTCCCATAATCCTTCCTCCTACTTTTAATTTAAATGATTTGGGAATCTTTACTAATCAAACCATATTCTTCTTTGAAATGATTCTACTTCACAACATCTTAAAGATGGGAAAATATACAAACATAAAATTGATAGATCATCATTTCAGTTGATTATCTAACCATTTAATCTATAAAATATGATATTATTTAATTGATAAAATCACTATTCATCACTATTCACCCATCCACTACTCCTTGTTAGAAAAATATTGTAGGTCAATCAAACCACTTCTTACAAAACCCCATGAGAGAAAATAATATATGCAAGCTTACAAAATAACACATGCAAAAATAAAAAACATATAACAAGATAGGACAAGATATACACTGGAAAATCGTCAAGAGGGAAAAACCCAACCTCCAATACTTTCCATACTAAATGTATTATTTAGCAATGAGAATATTACAATACACTTAGAGAATCACCATGAATACTTCTAAACATCAAGCTCTTCTAGCACATTCTCTATGTTTCCAAGAAGGTATCCACACATGATATACCATGCTCCACATATGCACTCTTTAAAAGAGATGCTAATACAATGAGAGAAAAGAAAAACTCTAACTATCCAACCTTAACCACTAAATATGAGCCTGATTTTATAGAATCAAGCTCACAAAAATCAATTAAATGGTAAGGTAAAAATGCGTACCTCAAAACTATGAGTACACAAAAAAATTAGCTCTAACGTTTACTTTTTGGTACTATGTTTCCCAATATTAAATATTTTTCTTGTGTAACCAACATAGAAAATATCCAATTTGTTGAACACACCAAAATTCTAAGAGGGGGGATGTGAATCTGAATATACTTAAAACTTAAACATTTCCATTTGTAGATTAAACATCAAAACACATTAATTGAAGGAAGAGTAGAAATGAATACATGCACCACACAAGAACACCGAGATTTTAACGTGGAAAACTCAATGAGGGAAAAACCTTGGTGAGAGTTAACTCACAATATATGAAGCTCACTGCTTATAAAAATTACAATGTTTTTAAGGCTCGCTACCTAAAGACTTGCAAACTAAGGTGCACAACCTTAGGGAAAGATACAAGGACCTACTGAGACTCACTATCTCAGAGTAGGATACATAAAAATTATAATGAAAGACATACATATGAACTGCTATAGAGGAGCATCCAACATATGTTGATGTTGTAGTCCCTTTTTCACACAATTACTCCATTATATTGAGTTCACACACTCCATTTTCAACATACTACCCAATATTAATTGACTATCCTTATTTACCTTCATAAATGATTTTTTTCTTCTATAAATACCTTTCACAACAACTTAAAACCTCAAATAGGTTGGCTCCAAGATGAACTTTAGATGAAATGTATGATACAACATAGGTCAGATCCAAACATATATATTATGAAGATAAATGAGTTGAAGGCTACACATGGAATAACAGGACCAAAGAGCATCACAACACATCCTCCAAAGAAAAAACAATTAATCAGGATCAACAACACTACCAAAACTGCCAACCGTTCAACTTTACACCACCAAGTAGAGACCAAAAATTTCATGCTAACCAAGAAGTGAAAAATGTTGTGTATACACAATATTTATTCAACCTTCTCCTAAAGAAACTGATCATCATATGTTGGCACAAGAAGAGAAACATATTGAACTGATGAAAAAAAAGCATTCCAAATAGATTGTAACACTTCAAAACATAGGATATTGTATTGGTGTAAACCAAAACACCTAAGAATTACATGGAAGAGATATTATAACTCTATTAACATATCCCCAAGTCTGCACAACCATATCTATCACTATGCAGGAATGCAAAGCATTCCAACAGGCCTTCATCAACACTTTACCAAAATACATACTAGAACACTGTTACTTATATCTTTCACTCCATAAGGTGTAATGGATTGAATTCTTAGATAGAAAACCTTAACATATTGACCATATTATCTTTTGAACCAAAAGACACAAGTTTTCTTTATGGAAGGAAGCAGATCAAAACATCATGACATTGTCTTAGAGTATACTCTGTGATTTCCTTATCAAAAACTCTATAGCTTATCTCTTAGTGTGGTATAAAAAATTGGTAAGATATCAATGTACGAATAACTAGAAACATATTGGAACAAGTGTACCCACCTCTACATCATACTTAGATATCAGATTGATCATTAATCTTCCTCATATTGCATTATTGACTTGTATCAACAAATATCTCTACACATCAACTATCAATGATGACACATCTTGAGTTGACATCAATGACAACACATATTTCCAACAATATCCCCCTTTGTAATTGATGACAACTCTCATTTATCTACAAGTCTTCTCTCCCCTTGGACATAGAGGGAAAAGGGCATAATATATTCTACTTATAATAGCCCAAAAATTATATGAACTCCCCCTTATTGGATGATTTCTATAAATAGTACTCCCCCAGAGAAGGAGATGCCCCAAAATGGATCATGCTATGTATAAAATATTTTTAAAGAAAATGAACAAATGATATTGCAATCCTCTGTAAGATTATACAAAGACAAAATTGTCTTATCTATACCTTTGCAACTTCCTTAGAAGGTAGAATATTCTTGTGAAATTACCTTAAGTTGTGCTAGAGTTGCACTCCAATTTTCTTTTGCTGAGGTGAGAATATCATTTTGACATTCAAATTGTATACACAAATCCTCAACCTCCTCCACATTGTTTGGAGCCTTCATTTTTTGTTCAACATTTTCTACTTTAGTAAGCAACCTAGATAGTGAAGCAAGTATCGAGTTGATTGCTTCCCTTAGCTGACTAAACTACTTCTTTATTTTCTCTCTCTGATCCTAAAGCAAAGAATTACAAAAGAAAATTCTCTATTTTTGCTCTGATTGATTCATCCTTATCCTTTGACAAATCATATGTCTCGTCCAATTGAGTAATTTGAGACTCAATTGAGTGAATCTGACTTTTGATTTTCTTGGTAGAGCTTGGCCATTTCAAACAAAATTGATAAAGTGTAGTTACTTCATCAACACAATACTTAAACATCTTTATGTTTTCTTGTATTTTATTGTGTGTATTAGCACATTGATTAGATGCTTCAACCATTCTCTTATCAATTATCTTCCTCGGGGCCTCTTTCTTTGCCTTATGCTCAATGTGTGAAGAATGATCCTTAAAAGAATTCATCAACAACTTCAATTTATATTTCGAAGCCAAGGAAGCATCAATATTTACCTCTGGTAAACCCTCTTGAATAATCTTCACAATATCATCCATTAATCCAGGGGTAAACCCATAAAACTGGTTTACAATTCCAATGGGAAGGAAAATTGCAAAAAACACCCCCATGGAGAAAATTTTGGTTTTTGGGGGTTTGAACAAACTTTTGGTTTGAGCAAACCCAAAGGGGGTTTGCTCAAACCCCCCTTCGAACGAACCTATTTAATGTTGGGTCCCACCATTTTCCACATTTTGCTGAATGAAAAACAAAGGAAATCTTAGTGGAAAGGGGGGTTCGCTTGAACCAGTCTCTACCCCCTTTTCCCCTTCTCCCCTCCGCCACCAAATCTCCGCACTTTTCCCTTTGAAGCTCGGGTTGATGATAAAAATGGAGGAGACTTCACAAACACAACTGGATGATGGTAATCCTCATAACGAGCTATCCAACAAATATAATTTTAATATGTTTTGGTTGTATTATGTATTTGGTTTTTTAGTTTTGATTAAACATAGGATTTTCATCAAAAATCAAGCTCTTTGTTCTGCACATGTGGAAAAATTGTAGATTATCATTTTTTTTTTGAAAAATATCAGTGTATTAGATATTGAAGTCCTTGATCCAACAAAAAACTTGAATTTTGATACATACAAAAAAATTATGTTGTATACGGTTGCCTATGTTTGAATTGTAATTGGTTTGACTTCGAAACTTGATTAAGGAAAAAATATTCAATAAAACACTATGAAACCAAATGAAAGCACTAGATATCTTAGTTACAAATCTAAATCCGAAATATATAGAATTTGATTCTTCATGGAAAAAAAGTTATGTTGTATATGGTGAGCATCACTCCTTAAAAATGGTGTTTACTGAAAAAAACTAGTTTTTGAAAGAGATGGAAAAATAAGTGCAATATGATTCCAAAATTTTTGAAAAATAAAATTTAGAATCTACAGAAAAAATTTCGCAAATCACTAGTTTGCATCATCTTCAAATTCCTCTCGGTTTAGCCACTATAGGTTCCCAAAAGTGAAGATTTTGTTAGAAAAATTTAGTTCAGTGTTGAGTTTGGCCAAAAATTGTAAACTAATATTGTGGGATCACCCCAAGTTTTCTTCAAATGTTCCTATAGAATCTCATTCCTTGCAAAAGCATGTGGAATATTAACAAGTTGTAATTTATGGAGGGGAGAAATGTTTGACAAGTCAACTTGTCCCTCATGACTAGTAATCTGTAGTAGTTGGGGTGTTACCATAGGTTGAAACTACATCTAAGTCCCTATTCTAGGTCCTTGAAAGAATTTGAAGATGAGGAACCTTGACCTATATCCATAAAAGCATCTTGCTTCTCAACTATCTTCTCCTTTGCATCTTGGACTATTTCAAGATTATCCTCTCTCATTTGTTCATAATTTCCTAAATTCCTTAGAAGAGGAGCATCCACTTCACCTTGATTTCCTACACTAGTATTCTCTGGAGGAGCAGTCTCCCCATTTTGCTTATCATTTTTTTCTTTCTCTTTTTCTTATTATTTTATTCTTCATCTTCCATCTCCATACTAGAAACTTATTATATTTTGTGCACAACAGAGATATCTTCTTCTACTTGAAGTCGGGAGGGTCCTTGACCAAATATATTTTCCCCATTTATATTTTCTGAAAGAGGTATATTTTTAGTTTCTTGTTCATCTGGAGGTGCTTGTGCATCAATATCATGCATTTTTGAATGAAAATCAACTTCACTTTTCAATTCATTAATGATTTTCTATGTAGCTTCCTCGATTTCACCTAAATTTTCTCCTTAACATCTTCATCTCTGCTCATCAACAAATCTATTCTTGAGAATCATGAATCACGAATTTGTGAATTTCTTGCAATTTTAGCTCTTGATCAACCTTGATGGCATCTTCTCTTCTTTGTCTTAAAGCCTCAACTAGGCTATCTAGAGCTTTATCGATAATGTCATTGAATGGAATGTTTTTCTTCAACATATATTGAATGATTGATTTTTCAATTGTCTTCTTGTCTTTTAGAGTTACATCTAGATGTAGATCCATTGTATTATCCAATAAACCATATTTAACAATTCCATTGTAGATTGCACCAAAATTGAGAGGGTCATGTTTGACCAGAGGATTCTTCTTAGTCTTCTCCTTAGAATTCTTCTTTCCTTTCTTCTTCTACAAGGGTACTTCTTCTCCTTGTCTTGTTCTTTTTACCCTTCTTAAAACAAAAGATTGTAATACTTCTTCTTCCTCTTCATCATCAATCAAATTCATAGGATTAATCTTTCCTCTTTTTTCCTGCTTCTTAGGTATAGGCTTCTTCCTTTTAGTAGTCTTAGTTGCATCGGTGCTATAGTAGCAACCTTGCTTCTACTAGGAGGTGTTTGAGCTAGTGAAAAAGTTGTAGCAAAGACAAAGGTAGATCTACTTGTCCTTCTAGGGGCTTGTGAGATCCTTCTACAAGACCCTCAAGAGTGTCAAGTGCCTTTTTCAATTCAAACATCATTTTCTCCACATTTTACTTCTTCTCCATCTTTTCTTCTACTTTTTTCTTGATTTTCTTGTTGGTTATTTCATCATATGTGCAAAACCTTTCAACAGTGGGATCCTTAGGTTTGTTGAGCAAGATGTTAGCATATGCAATCTAGTCAAGTCTAGAAATATCATAGGGAAAATTTGTTATCCATGCAGTTCTTGGTTCAGCTTCCTCCTTATAATAGTTATCTTTATCCACCATAAATGTTATATTGTTCTTGTATCTTTCGACAACTTGTGAGGGTAGATCCTATCCCTCTTCTGCATTTTGAAACATTTTGAACAATCTAGAAAATGTTGTATCAAATTATTTGGTATCCTCAAAGTAGCACATGTGATCCCTAATTTGATGTGCAATAGGAATGTCCTTTCTCTAGACCACATTCTTCAAACCGAGCATTTCCTTCATGAAATAGAACATGAGACAAATAGTCAATGTCATACTAGAAATTGTAGCTGTGACAATGGAAAAAGTATCCCTCTACTTTTCCTTGCTTGTTTGGGCCCTCCTTTTAAAATTAAGCATAATGTTACCTTGATTTAGTGTTGTAATGTGTTTGACACATTCACATTAGGTCTTGGGCCCTTGTGAGCTAAATGAACTTAATTGTACCTTATTTAAGGTGTTGTAAAGTGTTGTACCATTCTTCCACACTTTTCTAGTGTTTTAAAAAATAACTGGGCTTCTTTATGCCTTATTTGGCCTTGTTTTGTATCCATAGGCCATAATTAATGCATTTTTTTAAGGATAATCCCAACATAAATCAACAACCAATCATAATTTTCATGTCTTTTTAGGTTGTGTGACCTAGATTTAGTGATCTATGACTCATTTTCCACCTTGGGTGTATGAGTCCCACCTAGGTTTTAGGGCCCTGATTTGGATTTTTGCATCATTTTAAGCATTTTTGAAAAATATGTCCCATAGTTAAGCCTAATGGGACTCATACACCACTTTTGGTGTATGAGTCCCGTGTGGCCCAAAATCAAATTTAATTTAAATTCTTGGCAATATTTTATTCTTCTAGATTGGATGTCAGCTTGTAGTGTTGTAATTTCAAGAAATTTGGCATAAACAAGCATAAATACAAGGTTATTTCACTAATTTTCACCCCAATCTTTCAAGTATTCATGCATTTTAGTAAATTTGTGATCAAGGAAGCATTCAAGAGTTTACAAGAGTTTAAAACAGATTTCAAGAGCCTTCAAGATCTATTTTTTAAGAGTTTTAAAGCATTATTCAAGCATCAAGCATCATGTCAAAGTCATCATGTGTCATGTTTATTTTTGAGCTAACAATTATGATGTAGGGTTTTATGATTCAAGCTAGCATTCAATTCAAGATCTACAACATTCAATCAAGATTCAAGATCTATGTCCATTGGAGCCATTTCATACATGTTTGCAACACTTTATTGCTAGGGTTTGTTGAGTTGCAACATTAAGTTTTGTTCATTCATCATTCTCCTTTCCTATTTCATTTCATTTCAAGGTTTGATTACCAAAATGGGGTTTGACCAAGGAAAACCCCTTTCTACTAACAAAACATAATTTTCCTTCTCTTTAGTCTATGATTTACAAGTCTAAGTTGAAGACTTATTGAAGAGAATGTTTGGAGAAATTTTTCAAGTGTTCAAAGTTGTCAAAGTTGTCACCTTGCATTAAAGATCATTGAAAGACATCTATAGGTTGCAAATCAAAGTTTCAGACCCAAAAATCAAGTGGAAAGGACATAGTAGACATTGAAGAGAAGAATCAGACTTTGAATTTTTAGAAAATTCAGACTAGATTGATATAAACTTTTGGTGTATGAGTCCCAATATAGGACCATAATTGCAAATTTTAGGAGTTTTAGACATATCTCTGCCAGATTTTTGTTCCTTCCCAAAAACCCCCTAATTTGGGACTAAATTGCCCAAACTCATGTATGAGTCCTAGCAGGCATTAATTTCATTTTTTTAGCATTTCATGTCTTCATCTAGGCCTCTATAGGTTTCTAGGTGCACACCTATGATCTCTCAACTTTCTATTATGATTTACATGCATTTTTTGGTCATTTAGTGAAGTTTTGCATTGCACGAGGTTTAAGCATTAGGTCTTGCATTTCATTAGTCTTTCCAAGCCCTATATTGGTTGTGAACCCCTCTTTAGTTTATAATTAGACCCTCAAAAAACTCTATTGCAAGATCTCTTTCTCCTTTGCATACCTTAGATTGAGATCTCTAGTGTTTTCCTTGATTGAGAGAGTGAAGAAGATTGTTATTCTATCTCCCAAGCATAGAAGCAACAATTTTCCACCTTTTATTTTTGGTGAACCTACATTTAGAACACATCATTTCTAATTTGGAGTGCATTATCATCTTAGATCTAACTTGCATTAACATTACATTTCAGTTTGCATTAGTTAATTTGCATCTAGGGCTTCTAAATCTTGCATTAGTGAGAGTGCATATAGGTTGCATTTTTGGAATCTTGCATCATTGAATATCATATGAAATCTATATTTACATTTAGTTTACAAATCATCCAAACTAAAAAGCATAAAAATCACTCAATTTTTTTTGAAATTTGTGAAAAAACCATCACTGGGACTCATACGCCCCTCTAGGTGATTTAGTCTTAGTGCAGATTTTACATTGCATTTTCCACAATTCAAAACTTTGTTTCTAAGCTTCTATTTCAATTTATAGAGTTTTTGTTTCATTCATTTCATTGCATTCATTGCATCTTGCATTGCCTTGATTGTCCCGTGTATAAAATTTTCTACTTGGTGTCCTATTGCTAATACTTTAGTGAGACAAAGTTCGAGACTCATGTCATCCCATGATAGTACAATCGTCGTGAATCTTAGGTTGTCTAGCTCTTTCACTCCTAGTATTGACACTAGTTCACTAGGTTTGGACCACACCCCAATTCCTTGCCTTCAAGTAGTGTGACACATGTTGAAAAAATGGTTGCTAGTATTCTTTAAGAAAACATAATCCTTATTCATGAAGACTTAGCAAACCTACAAAATTGAATAAGTACTGAGAAAATTTGAACTACCATCATCCCTACCATAGATAACATTCATCACATGCTTGAAAGTGAAGACAGAGTTGACCTTGTGTGTAACATAGTTCAAATCTTTGGCAAACATCTTACCTGAACCACTAGTTGTCCTTTACTCTTGAACAATGTCACAAGCCAAGGAGGAATTCAAATTCCTCCTCCCACAATAATTGACTCTATTCCTACCTATACCAACCCTCAAGTTACAACAACAATGCAACCTACTAGTAATGTGATTCCTTAGGTATTTCTACTAGCATCCCTATTACCGTTGTGGCATCACACATCATATCTCCTACCACTTTAGCACCTATAAGAATTCCATTCACTTGCCCTTCGAACATATACACACCTCCACCATATTCACCTCCATCTCACAATACAAACAATGACCCTTTCATAAACCAACTTTTGCAAACTGTTTCATCCCTTCAAAAGAAAGTTTCCACTATCAACCAAAATAAAAATGACCCACCTACATATTATGTCAAAAGCAGCCCCTTGTCCTTGGAGATATTGCGAACACCGATGCCACAAGGTGTAGAGGTGCTTAGATTCGAGAAATATGGGGGGAAAGGGGATCCTTCTAACTATGTTTCAGCTTATATGACCTTATGTAGTGACTTTATTCTTGATGACAAGCTCTTGGCTAAAATTTTCCCTAGATCCTCAAAGGATATTGCCTTAGAATCGTTTCCTTTGTTACTGAAAAACTCAATTCGTTCATTTAATGAACTTGTTGAGGCAATTATCAACCATTTCCAGGTGCATATGACTCCTAAAATGATCTTGGCCGATTTGATGAGATGTAAGCAAAAAGAAGAGGAAAAGGTTACTGAGTTTATTTCATGCCATCAATCGCTTTATTCCCAAATCAATGTAAAGGTTCTTGACCCTCACCTTCAAAAGATGTTCATAGAGAATTTGCAAAGTAAGATACAAGATAAGCTTACCATGATGAAATTCCCCTCCATCATGCACTTATGTACTACCCTTTGTGATTATCAAAACTCGGTTAGTAGTTGTGATGCAAAACCTAGCTCTAGCCAAACTGAGAAGTCTGAGTCCGCAAACCAAAATAATTACTAGCCTTTTAGGAAACAAAATAAAGGTTTCTTTCAAATAAATCCCCCTCAACAAACAACTCGAGATGTTGATACCCAAGTAGTTTCCATAAAAATGACGATACCCTTTAACTATGGGGACCTGAAAAAGGCAATTCACTCCCCTACCTAATATCCTCCATAATACAATGTCACAACTTTTAGAACAACAAATGATCACCTTGCCTCCCGTTAAAACATCCAATCCTAATAAACCTTTACCTCCAAGCTTTAGATCAAATGCTTATTGCCATTATCACTGACAAAATGGACATGACACAGAACATTATAAGTGTCTTAAACATCTTGTGCAAGACGTCATTGATTTCAATCGTCTTTCAATTGGAGGTGTTAATGATCAAGGAAATAAGTATGTTGCCCTCCTAACCAAAATTTGCAAATCTTTACCAACCCCATGCCAAAACATAATATTTGATTTGTCAAAGCTAGCGAAACTACAAAGAATGATGTGATGAATGTTGACACGGATGATGAGAACATAGATACAATTCAGCAGAGTCCTATGGATACTGATCAACAAGAACAAAATCCTATCGATGGTTTGGTTGCATTGGTCGAAATTCAACATCGTAAGGGCCGAACTAAATAAACATAGATCCTACAATGCACCACAAATAAATATTTATTTTACATAAATAAATAAATATCTCTTGTGCAAGATGTACAACACCCTATTCCTAACATTCTCCCAATTGTTGTATACATTGCATAATGGTCAAGAAATGAAAAGCATCATCATAGCCATCTATGCAACTGTGTGAATCTCTATCATGCTCTTGTGCTCGATCTAGACGCCTACAATAACATGCAAGATGTCCACCATCTCAAGCAAGCACTCCTCATCCTCCAATGTGTCACCTATGAAAGGAAAGGAACAAGCCAAGATGAAGATGCACCAATCCAAAGAACACAAGCATCAAATCCATGGTGTAGACATGAACAATATACATCAAGGGCCATACTTGAGGATAGCATATGCATGATTCGACCTAGCAAATCCAAAAATAAAGAACCCTTTGGTGAGGTTTTGGACAACATCAAAGTAGACTCAAGCCTTGTTGACCCATTCTTTTAACATATTTTAGAACACATTCTCCTAACTAAATTTCAAGCCATTTGTAGATGCTATCAACTTCTAGAATAAACAAAAATATATTAATTGACATTATAAAAGACACAACTCACAAGAAACTTTCAAAACAATTTCAATAATACTTCTAAGAAACCATTATCCTACACTTTCATACTAACACCATTTGACAATAATAAAATATGAAATAATTTAAAAAACCAAACTCCGTCGAAAACGTAAAAACAAAATAACCATAACTAGCGCTTGCACCTTAGCAAGCGCAAGGGTTACGCCGATAGGAGGGTATACTATGGTACTGTATTCGAAGGGCAGAGAGGGGGGGAATGCATGGGGAAAGTGCAATTTGGTTTTAAGTAGAGTAGAACATGCCAAGTGGATGAACAATACAATATATTATCTTAAATGGTTGAAGTGTCGGAACATTATAGCTCAACTGGACCAAGTACATTTGTTGGTAGTTCATGATATACAAAATGTGTGCTATGAGAAGTCAAAATACTGGTGAACAATTTTGTATTAGAACTTTTTTTTGGACTAAACACAGTACAATTGTTGGTGTTTGATGGTGAGGGGCTATGATATATGCCATTCGGCTTCAAGGCCTGCAAAGCAAAAGAAATGGAATGGTTAGGTGGAAACATTATTTGTTGAAATGTACAATGATTGCTCCATGTTCAATTTATTATAAAACTATTAAATATGCATCTATATTTAATTTCTAAAAGAGAAATTGCTGATATAAGAATAAGCAGGAGCGACATGAGGGAGAAAGGGAAAAGAGTTGTGCACCTTGACTTTTTAGAGATAGTTGTTGTAATCGGGCTTCCTCTTCTTTTCTCATAGTTGTGTATGGGTGGTTATGCATTTTTGAGAATCTCTCAAAGGAGAACATTGGCTGAATACGAAGGTTGTTCAACGATTTCACTCTGGATATAGCTGTAAATGTAAGTCCTTGTCGTTCTATTTTTCCAATGTCGATAGTTGCTCTGGATAGCGTTAGGCCTTGGGATTTGTGTATGGTAATAGCCCATGCCATTGTGAGCGGAATTTGCCTACGACTGCCCAATGATACAGGTATTATCGGTATACTTTTGGGGTCATTTGCATTCCATGCTGGCCCACTATAATTATCGATCCTTGCCACAACATAAAGTGGAACATCTGGTGGTTTGGAACCAAGGCTGTAAACTATCTCAACAACTTCACCTAGAGCTCCATTTACAAGGCCTGCTTGTGTCCATATGTTGGTTGTCAGCATGATGCGCTGCCCTCTACAAAGCAATACCTGCTTTTCAAGTTGTTCATCAGTAGTTGCATTATCTGCTTCAGCCCTGGTGGTAGTTGCAGCACTTATTGCAATTGGACGGTTTAACAATTTCAACATTCTTCTATTGTGAAGTCTAACTAAATCATTGGTAGAAAACAAGTGCATTGAATTGTCGAACATTTCTTTTTCGCTAGAGGTGAGATGCTTATCTGTGCGTGTTTTTAAAAGTTCCCAATCCTCTTGTGATGCTTTTGCATTGCGTATGTTCTGCAATAGTTGGCGGAATTGTCTTTGTTCTGGAGTCTCACCCTGTTGACGAAACACTGTGTCTAAGGTGACAACGGTCGTGAACTGGTCCCATAGTGTTTTTGCATTTGAGTGTGATGTGTAAATAGGCTTGTCCAGTACAGGCGGGAGCTGTGCAAGGTCACCTATCAGGATTATTGACACCCCACCGAAATAAAGATGTTGTCGATGCGGGAAGGCCTCACGTAGTCTCGCATCTATCTTCAGTAGCAACTTTGGTCCTATGAAGCTCATCTCATCAATCAACACATATCTTATGTGTTTCATCTCTTCCTGAAATGTTATTAATGATTGGCCTTGCAGTGGGTGCATTTCTTTGATAGGAATTCGAAGCATTGAATGTATAGTTGATGCATGTATATTAAATGCAGCAACCCCTGTAGGAGCCAATGTGAGTAGTTGGTTTTGCTGGTGCAGATTGTAACTATCAAGTGCTTTTCTTATGCGAGCAATCAAGTATGATTTCCCTGTACCTGCTGTCCCTTGAATAATCATGTGTAATGGTTTATTTGACTGATGTTTGCTATGGTTGATAATATGTGTGAGTGCTAGTTTTTGTTTGGAAGATAATGTATAGTCTGGGACATCATACTTAGTTGGAGCATGCCTTTCATGGCTACATGCTTTCTCCATGTTTATAAATTGTGTGGCAATTTCATGAAGCTCTTGGGGCACTGAAAGTTGTTCCCATCTGTAGCTGCTATCAAACTCACGCCTGCCAAGCAGGTCAAGCTCATTTAGGCTGATGTTGTTTGAGGGGCCCATTTGTGAAAATAATTCCCATTCATTCATTTCTAGCATGTCCCTTTTGTCCATGTCAATTTCACTGTCTGATTCTGCATCGTCGGTGTTTTCGTCTGACGGGGCGGTGCGCGGGACATGCCATACATCATATTTGGATGTATTCATTTGCTTCCAATTTGCAAGTATTGTATCCTTAGTTATCCCTATGTCGATTTCCAAGCTTCGGAAGTGCTTGTACAGTAGGAGCTCACTCCAACAAAAAGTTTCGAACTGGTCTGAGTCCTCGTCTGGGATGGTGTAGAACTTTGGGAAAACATTGACAATCGCTTTGACCTTTCTTTCTTTCCACTTGCATCCCTTGCGACTCGCAGAGTACGAGAAAGATCGTGCAGATTCAAGTAGCATTGTTGTCTCCAATTCTGGAGGTCGATTAATGTACGAATGAAGGTAGCTAGGTTGTAGATGGCTTTCATGTGGACCTCTTGTTATTCGATGGAACATTTTGCGTCCAACATTCAAAGATGTAAAAGGTCGATTACAAACATTAAGCGGCAATTTCTGAAGCATATGGCATGTTTCTTGTGCTCCAATATCACGCTCTGCCACGATTTCTGCCATGAATTTTTGATATGCTGCGAGGGCCGGGACATCTTGTTTTTGGGTTGCAGATATTCTTGCTAGCATGTCAGTACAAGTCTCAGATGCTCTCTCTGCTTTTGATGCATATTTGGCAATGTATTTTAGAACAACTGCCCGCGAGATGACAGGTTGACAATCTATGTTGGCTCTCCATATTGAAATCATTTCTGGATTGTGTATGTTTAGCCTATCATCATTCTGTGCAGGTTCATATTGTTTTGTCCCACAGTTGTCACGTGATAGGGTAGATATAATTTTCTCTTTCCATGGAGCTTTGTATCGACATTCTACCTTTTTCCCTTTCTTTCGCAAGCATGTCCCCTCTCTGCATTTTGTGTGCCTTTGGACACGATTTATGATCTCTTCGTAGTCATGAGAGGGGTCTGTAGCAAATATTTGTGTTGTGTCTAGTAAGCAAGGATCGTCTTGGAAAGATCAAAAAATCAAGTTGTTTCTTGCTGATGCAGCACGGGGATTCCAAGCACTGACATACCTGTCAAAGAATTTCCTAGCCTGTTGAACTGCTACACTGTCATCCCAATCAAGTTTATCCATGTTTGGTGCGTCATAGAGCCAAAGGAATCCATGTACATGTGCAGTGCCACGATGCTGCCATTCATACCTGTACCAGTAATCTTTTGCATTGAGGAGTTTCTCAATTACCTCTTCACGAAACACTGTGAATCGTTGATGCAAGTACAATGATGTGGTGTGGGGGTTGTTGACTACATTTTCTAAGCGCTGTTTATTTGTTTGCATTCCTACCGGCACACCATCCGAGATCAAACATTGTAGGTCTGGCCACTTTGTGTCTGCTGCACTTAATGTGAAGAATAGAGTGGGAGACCCTATTTGGTTGATCATATTTGTTAGTTCAGCACGACATTTGTTCCAATATGGTCTTGTGCCTCGCATTGAAGAGCCAAAGTGCATGAGCTCTTGAGCTAATTGTGTGTCAGGTAAGTTTTTCAAGTGTGCTCGAAGGTCCTCAATAGTGGTTGGCATGTTCTCTTCTGCATTTTTTTTAATGAAAACTACAGCAAGCCCTTGGCTACGATGCCGCATCATAAGATTAAGCATGAAATATCAGAACCTTGGATGCCTTCCAAATCTATGGTCATGAAATCTCATTAAGTGGAGTGCATACTCATGCATGTGCACTTCCCTAATTCGTGGTTGCATTTGTAGTGCAACTCCAGTTGGAAAGAGTGTTGGAAATGCCATATCAAGCAACCCCTCAGTATTGTATTCATTTATCGGCGATGAGTTTATTTCAGGCCAGTCTATAATGTTGTTTGTGTTGTCGTCAAGGTCTAATGTTTTCTTAATAATTTCTAACTCACAGCATCTATTTGGAAGTCTAGCCATAAATGACGATGTGTTTACTGTGCTGCGTTCAATATCATCCCCATCAGAGTCAATTTCATTATTTGGAACGACCATGTCTTCATTGGTTTCAACGGTATGTAGCATATTCGATATGTTTGTTCTTGCTTCAGGAAATTGCTCTAAGTGCTCAAAACTTATTGCAACATCATGATAGTATGGGTCATATTTGACTTTGTATTGCAACGCATCTCTGATATGACTTCTACTGACATAACAATCATAATAATGACCTTCTGTATGCAATCTTCGAACTATGAGAATGTCCAACTCTTGTATTCTTCGTGGAAGCACTTTTGAAATGTTAGTGATATCTTGCGGGAAGCTAATCGTGTGGCCACTATATCTATATTGGCCTCCAATAGTGTGGGTTACTTGTAGTACTGGGCTGATTTTGGCAATGAGCATTTCCTCCACTTGGGTGAGTCTTTTCAAAACAAACGGTTGCTCTCCTGGGTCCATGTTGTTGAGTGCAGAGAACCGATGGATGCCTCTCTCAGCGAAACATCTCTTACAAGTTGCGTTAGCACCTGATGAATGGACGTGCATGCCTGGGTAACATTCCTTGCATACAATGCATGTTTTTCGGTTGGACAGTGCATCTATTCTTTGACGAAATTTTTTCATCACCATCATGAAGTTATCATTGTTGTTGCATGTTGTTCCATGTTGATCTAGGCATGTTTGTTTCTGTAAAGATCTATTGCGCTTTTCTGCATTTATTTCCTCCCTATGACGATCATAGTAAGCTCGAATTTTCTCACAATCTTGTAGTCTTCGGGCTTCTGTTAGTTGGGGGCTATTTTGACTTTCATGCAATCTTTTTAGTCGCCTTCGAGTAGCTATCTCTTCTCTATGGCGAGCATAGTAAGCTCTATTTCTTTCCCGGTTTTGTTGTCTTCTTACCTCCTTTTTATATGGGTCACTTGCATTGTTCCCTGTTGAGGAGTCTGCCATATGTGGGTCTGGACACGTCAGGGTAGATCAGGAATAAGAGCATAGCAAAACCAGATGAAACAAAAATGCTTATATAACCAAAATGTAGATGAACATGTAAAGATATTCCTCATTGGTTGACGAATGCATGTTGCAATATGAGAAGGAACACAATTTGGAGGTACAAGAGAAAGGTGCATATGTAAGCTGCTAAACAAACATGTGCATTTTTTTGTAAATCAAGAGAAACAATATTTTACATATTTATATCCATCTAAAGGCATTAACATGATAGTTTTTTTAGAAAGAAAAAGATATTGCCATAGTTCTTTACAACATGAGTTTTTTTTGCCATGCATACCATCTGTAGTCATACTACACTTGTAAAGAGAGCATCACAACTATATCAGGGGCTGTAGTATGGCTAGGGTGAGCCTACGAGTTCCACAACAAGCTGTGGTACAACAACGGGCTCAATGGGGGGAGGAGCTCTTGCATTGCAGATTTCCTGGATTTTTTTGAGCAAAAAACTATTCTCTTCAATGTAATCTAGTTGTTCGACCTTGGAAATGGTTGCTTTTAAGCGTTGCTCTGCATTGTACATTTCAAGGTTACAACGCAGTGTGAATACATAATGCTTGTTCAAGACACTCCTAATCACCTCTTCCACATTTCTATCAGCAGCTTGATCAAATTGTAGACTATATAGTTTGTCTGCAGGCACGCCCATGAGTTGTGTCGCCCCTTCGTCGAATGCAATTGCCCATATTATATTTGTGTGGTCCTGCAACTTGACTTGAAGTATATACCTATAGTCACAGGTATCACTTATTGCATTACATTTTCCACAAAACCACTTTCCATCATTTGTCTGTGATAGTCTTTTCTTACAAGGCTTGTTACTTGAGCGGGAAGGGCATGCTGGATAGCAAAATGAGTCAGTTTTTATGAATCGTGTTGTTGCCACCAACATGCATTGTAGAGGTTGAGCTGTATTTCGAGCCTCTTCACGAATGGCATTGATCGTCAGTCTTCTAGCAGGTGGGGGCATGTGAAAGGAGCTAGTAGTCAAAGCCTGAATGGTAGCGTCATTTTCTTTGAACCATGTTTTAATCTGTTCTGACTCTTCTATTTGAGGGTCAATCGATAGTTTTGTAGTGGATGAGGTGTTGATCACCTTTCCATTGAATTCAGACACATGCCCATTTCGAATAGCAAGAACTGGTGATTCACGCATGAGGTATTTCTCGTGCAGCTGTGCACCCTCCTTTTCGGCTAACGACCCCCATAAAGTAACATTTATATTTGTGTTGGACATGTCAAGAATTGTTAAGGTTCGTCTTGCGACCTCTGTCCCATCTCTTCTCCTGATTGTGGTGCATGGATGTACACAAGTGACAATTCCAATTGCATCAACATTTGAACCGTTGCTTTTGCTTACCAATGCATTGAGGGGTGTGAAAGAGTAGTGCTCTTTAGGGATGGAATCATCATCTTCACAGAGGGAAACCCTTGAGTCAGGCATAAGAGAAATTTCCAACCCGCTATTAAGCTTGTTGTAGACTCTATTAGCAGGTCGAACCGTGCCTCCAGACAATGTGTATGTAGCTCCTGCGATAATTTTATCACAATGGGTGTGAGTTGCTTCATTGAAGCATGTCACACGTGTCTCAGTTCCTTCACAATCTATGATATCAAAGGTGAAGATATGGCCACTTCCTTTCTGTGTGGTGTAGCTACGTATATCAGTCTTCACAGTTACACGACCTTTAACAGTCCACCTTGGTTGAAATGGATTCAAGTTTTTGATAGGCATTATTGTCAGTGGTGCCTCCTTTGGTAGGATTGGATTGACCCCAAATAGTAGACGTCGAGGAGCTAGTCTTTCAGGAACGCAAGGGTTTTTTGAAGAAGTGGCCAAGCTAGAGGGTTCTCCTGTTGAGAGCTCAAGTTGTTCAAGATGTTTTGTGCATAGGAAAACTAGCTCCCCAACAATAGCATGTGTTGTGTGCACAATATCAAGGTCGACAATAACAATCCACCTAAATATTCAAAGCGAGATAAAGTATAAGTAACAAAATCTAAGAGGAGAGTAGGTCTCACTTATTCCTGTGCCATGTAGAAGTTAGTACATGAACATACCGTGTGCTAGCTGTTTGAGGACAGCTGTATCTTTTCAGTTGCACGATGGAGCCAGGTACAAGCACATTGGATTCTATGTAGGAGTTATATTTAGTTGGCAACGATGCTTTCTGCTTGTGCACACCATCAGAGATTTCCAACCTATATCGATTGTTGTGCGTATATTCAAAGCCAAAACTTGAGATAGCTATGACTTGGACATGAGGTTCCAAAGCGACATTTCCTCCATGCATCAATCTAATTGCATCTGGAGTCAACAAGCTTGCCATGGTGCAAGGCAAGGAGAGAATCCTGCACAAATGTATTGGATGTAAGGCACTTGTGCAAAGGAGTCAATAGAACAACCCTTTCATCAAACTATAGCAACTTATTGGTAGATAAAGTCGAGTAGTCGAAAGAAGAGCCAAGCAACTAAATTGAAGTCGGGTGCAAGTAGCAACATGGCTAGGAATAATTCAGTTATGCACATTTTTTATGAACATCTACCTCATTATGTGGAGCAAGGAAAGGAAAATTAGATACTCTCTATGCAATTTACTATCAGCTATACTAATTTTTAGTCAGTTGCATACATGGAATATGTATAGTTTTGATTGCAACAGCTCAAAGATACATGTGTATAGTTCAATTAGAATAGATTCAAGATACATGGAGTCAACAAGACAAAAAAGTAGAACATAGATACATTGAGTCAATTGCCGTATTGGTTGATGCATATGTACAATGGAAAGGACCAAAGGAAAAAGTAGTAGAGTGGGGGGGAAGGAGTTGTACATTCTTCCCACTACATAGTAGATTTTTGAAAACCAGATATAAGGTTTTACTGCTTGTTGTGCTAGGAAAAAGAAGGGGTTGGATGATTAGTAGGCGTTGTATACATTCCATATCAAGAGGGAAGGCATGCTCCCCATCTTAAAAAAAAGCCATAAGTTGTTGTTGTCATGTTTTGTCACAAAGAAAAACGATTGTCCCCAATACCACAAAAAAACAAGTAGCTATCTTAAGCAAGATATTTACAATATACTTTATGTCTGCTAGGAGTTTTAGAAAATCTTCCTTAATCCTAGTACCATTTCCCATTCCATACAATGCATCATATTTCATTGCTCGAAGGAAGTCGCAATACGCATCCAAGACAAAATAAGTTGTATGGAACTTTTGGACTGCCTGTTGCACCATCTCGATGTCATGGTTTTCCACTTGGAAGGCTTCTTCGCATGTCTTTTTAGCATCTTCAATAGTCTCTTCACAACCTCTCACAATGTTCACTGCGAGGACTGCAACATTGCTCTTGTAGACGCCACTCCAAATAACAGAAGAAGAGTCTGAAGGTGAGGGAGGAGCAACATTAGCTTTTGATCCTGTAATGTCTCCCTCAGACTAGCTGCTAGATATTGTGATAATATCTACTGGTGGGTGCAAGTTTGCCATCACCTGGGGAGTTTTTTAATAGGAACAACTTTGATTATTTTATAACAATAAAAGTTGCATGTGTGCCATTTGTAAAAGGACATTTGGAAATGGGGTGAGAAAATGACAACCACAATGGAAACAAAATCTTCACTAAGGAATGCTTGTAAAAAAAAAATAATTCTATCCGAGGAATAGATTTAAAATTAAACTACACTTTTTTAAGAAATAGCATAGACCAATACACAAACATACAAATTCGCTTATATCCATAATCAAGTTCAAAAAATATAAATATAGATTAAAATTCCGATTATATTCATGATGTTATTTTCCTTTTAACTATAAGGAAGCAGGACAATTAAATCCAAAATCTATATACATAACTATTATTAAATTCCACCCACTACTTTTTTTTTAGAAAGCACATTTATTCAAGCACATGTAAGCCTAATCTTTGTAACATGAAAAGTGCGTTAGTTTAAGGTCTATAAAAGTATGCATTGCAATGAAAAGAAATATAGAGGATATAAACTGGTGTAATTAATGGGAGAAGACTTGTGAATAAAATGGAAATCTGGAAAGATGTGTTGGCTATATGTCTCTATAGACCCTTTTTCCCAATTCACTTTTAGTTGAGAAAATCTAAATGGCAATATAAGTGGATGAAGTATCTGGAATTGAGAATAACGCTATTTATAAGAATTAAGAATAAAGTTATTTGGAATTATAATAGTAATTTTATTATTATTCCACCAATTAACAATAACATTATTTATGATAGTAATTTTATTAGTATACCACCAATTAACAATAACGTTTTTTATTTATAAAATAGTATTACTAAATATAATGTGTACCATTAATTGTATCCCATTACTATACTACCCTTTTTTGTATTTATAGTTTACAAATTTTACCACAATAATTATTATTTATTCTTTCTACAATAGTACGATTATTTTACTCAAAAGTCAAATATTCCTTAATACCAATATTCCACATTTCCACCGTACTTTAATATTATTATTTTTATTTACCTCAATCTAAACATAAATAATATTATCCCAACATATAACTCTTTGAAAATGGCCACCATATACTCTTTAAAATCGCCAATTTAATCATTGGTAATATTATTAATTATCTCATCTAAACATTATAACTAAATCATTAAGCTTATACTGATGATAAAGTTTAACCTGTGTTTAATGTCAATTTACCTTACTAAAATTACTTCTATCTAAATAAAAATAATAATATCAAATAACTAACCCATTAAGGATAATATGAACATTTACTCGCAAATTAACCCTTTTTATAAATTTCAATTTTTAATCTCAATTTACCTTACTAAAATCACTTCTATCTAAATAAGAAGAATAATATTAAATAACTAACCCATTAATGATAATACTAACATTTACTCGCAAATTAACCCTTTTTATAAATTTCAATTGTTAATCTCAATTTTACCTTACTAACATCAAATAACTAACCCATGAATAATAATATTAACATTTACTCTCAAAAATAACCTCTTCATACTAAGAATAATATTTACTCCTATTACAATAGTAATTTTATTATCACTTTAATAATACAAGATAAAATTACTCTCCAAAATTATGTTATAACTATAAATCACATTGTTTTATAACAACCATTCAGCTGGCATTTCTATTATTTTATAATAAGAAGTGCTATTAATTTTCAATTGTCCATAATAATATTTACAATATTTATGACATTATTATTATGTTATTTGATAATGCAAACTGATTTCCACATTCCACAGAGGAAAAAATTACTTTAACTTCATTCGATAAACAAAAAAAACTTAATTTCATCCGATAACGAATAAGCTTATTTAATCAGTTAAAAAAATACACTTTTAATCTTCTATTTTTTTCTAGTAAATAAATGAAGGTAAAAGAAAAAAAAACGTACACTTCCCTAATAATTTCTATGAGATATCATCGCACATTTACTATCTACTGCAGGAATATAGGGAGGGTGAATATATCTATTTCAACATCTACGAATAAGCAAAGGTATGATTGCAATTGTCTAAATTTAATACTTATTGAAGAGGATAAAGGCAGCGAAGAGGTGAACATTGCACGATGCAGATATGAATTAATGTTGATTTTAGGTCTGATTGAATCAGATACTCCGTTAGCACACCCTAACTCACCTCCTCATAGCAATGGGGTACTATATTTATTTTATTTTATTTTTGGCTAATGTTAGACCACCTTATCGTGGTTAGCTTCCCATTAATGCTATGGCTAAATATTCAAAATTAATAACCTACAACAAGATCTTGGATAGAGGATTGAGAAAATAAATGCTGATCAAGTTTGTCAAATGGTAGGCAAGGTAAATACGGTTCGTTGTCACTCATCCTTATTGCCCTGCTTAGTTTTGGATAGTGTTATTCTACTTCAGTGTTATTCTACTTCAGTGTTGATGGTTTTTTAGGGTTTTGTAATCCCTTAGTTGTTCTGGTCTAACACTTACTACATACCAGGAAGAAGAATTGTTGGCTATCACTTCACTGCTCACCACATTTAATGATGGTCCCTTAAAGCATCGACTTCAATAGGAATAGGGATGGAGGTTGTCAACTCACGTCCTTTCAACACTATCAAGTAAGATACAATGATCGTAGCCACAATGGAGTCCATGAAAGCCTAGACATCTGCTTGTTTACTTGTCACCATTAAGGCTGTGCTGAGGATTACTTTTACCCCTATTACTGACAGCAACGTGATTTTCACACGATAGGCCAAATTTTTCCGAGGGCGACAAAATATTCTAAACATGGGATGGGCATCTCCTCTGACCCAACTTCCATAACTATTATATTGCGGATGATTACATAATAAATTATTATCATTATTAGTAGGAATAGAGAAGAGTGCTACAAGGGTTCTCCTATTGTTCTGGCTACATTGAGGAGAATAGTGAGTAGGTATCTAATACTCCTTTCCTTGTTACTACACAAGTTGTTTTGGAAGGAAATCTTCTCTCTTTAGAAGATAAACAGTAATGACTTATTAGTGAATCTAGATTTTATTTGATATTTCCTCTTTACTATATGGGTGATCTTTATCATTACACTATTTCCATAAGTTTGTGTAAATCCAAGCTCAACGACGTACAGCTGAAGGCTGACATGCTTGGACACTGACTGTGGCCAACAAACTAATTTGAAAGGGAAACTTGGAAGATTGAGTACATTTAAAATGAACTCAGACTGGGACGTAAAAATAATCCCAATCATAATGGCAGTTGTTACGAGAAGAAGGCATTTAATTTTTAAATACGCAAAATTCAGGCTACTTGTTCGCTTATTTCAAGGTCTAGTTATTTCCTGTACAAGCTTGATCGTTGCAAGTAACATTAACGAGGAAGGTGTTTGGTAGACCCACATTTATTGCTATCAGAAGCCGCGTGAGATTCACGCTCAACTCTGTTGCGTATTGGACGGTGATTATCTTGGTCCCAAATAAACTGAATAGCTTTCAAGGCCTGATTTACTTGTCATACTTTCAAATTGTGGTCCGATTACATAGAAGAGATATTGCATTATTTAATTCTACAGCTGGTGTACAGTTATCCTCTTGGCACGCCAACTTCCAGAATTTAGGTTAGGTGAGAACAGGCCTAGGATATTGTGTAATTTATTTTCTTACCAACTCGATCTAAATGCAGGGGTGATGATAAAGGGACAATCTGCTTGAAGATATGATAAACTACCTATTAGCTTTCAGTTGGATCATACTAATTGTGGCATCGATGAAATTGCTATGTGAGCAGTGTCGTTATTGCTCAAAGATTACCGCTCATTGCTATGTTATTTTTTGTTTTGTCCTACTCACGGCTCAGGGTAATGAACTTTTGAGAATGGTGATGGGGGAGCTCTGCCAACTGTGCAATCCTATTAGTGATGGGCAGAGGCTCTACATTTTCCCCATAGTTAGCGTTGTAAAAAAAAACACTGTATGCATTAGGTAGCTAATTAATAATGACTATTCCTGCATTTCTTTCCTTTTTAATGTCAATTTACCTTACTAAAATTACTTCTATCTAAATAAAAATAATAATATAAAATAACTAACCCATTAAGGATAACATTAACATTTACTCGCAAAATAACCCTTTTTATAAGTTTCAATTTTTAATCTCAATTTACCTTACTAAAATCACTTCTATCTAAATAAAAACGAATAATATTAAATAACTAACTCATTAATGATAATATTAACATTTACACGCAAATTAACCCTTTTTATAAATATCAATAGTTAATCTCAATTTTACCTTACTAACATCAAATAACTAACTCATGAATAATAATATTAGCATTTACTCTAAAAAATAACCTCTTCATACTAAGAATAATATTTACTCCTATTACAATAGTAATTTTATTATCACTTTCGTTTTATTCTGCAAATATTATATCAGTTCAATTTAATAATACAAGATAAAATTACTCTCCAAAATAATGTTATAAGTATAAATCACATTGTTTTATAACAACCATTCAACTGCCATTTCTATTATTTTATAATAAGAAGTGCTATTAATTGTCAATTGTCCATAATAATATTTACAATATTTATGACATTATTATATGTTATTTGATAATGCAAACTGATTTCCACATTTCACAGAGGAAAAAATTACTTTAACTTCATTCGATTAAAAAAAAAGAACTTAATTTCATCCGATAACGAATAAGCTTATTACTATATTTTTTTTTCAACGCAACTTTCATTAACTCTAGCTAGTTTGTTCATTTTTTTTTATTTTTTTTGGAAAGAAGCAACAAAGCTACTTTATTATTAGTAAAATAGTCTGTCCAAGTTTGTCCTAATATATATATTTGTGAATACCTAGACCTAATGCATAATAAATTTGCTACCATTATGAGCACTTTCCTAGAGACTTTAATGATGGTTATTGATTACTAAATTCTGAATTTGACTATTTTGCTTAACTTCTCCTCCCAGCAAAAAGACTTAAATCTTCCATCACTCACCTTGATATACCTATTACAAACTTTCTGTATACCCTACATCTGACACAGCTACCTTGAGATTTTCAACTTTAGATCTGCTCTTGAATATTTAATTCTAGTTTGGCAGAAATAGTTGTGTGTCATTATTATTAAAATTACATTAAAATACTTGAGCAGTTCTCTAGCAAGGAATTATTAAGTACTAAGATATTGCAAATCACAATACAACATTTTATATTCAGGCATCACGTGGGTTTTCTTGTTTCAATGTTCGCCCATCTGTTATCGTCAAACTGATTTTCTTATAATAGTCCAAAGCATAGTAAATTGTACAAGAAAAATCTTTGGATACTTTTCTTAGTTATCTTTATATTTTTTTTAATGACCAAGTTGAGGAAAACCATAAACAGGTAAGAGCCATGAAAACCAGTTTAAATAGGCTTAAATTATGAGGTTGGTTAGCATTTACTTCTCTACATTCAACAGCTAATTCCCATCCCATCAATTTATTCATTCCTCTGGAAGATAGCTGTCAAAACTGACACAGCCAGGTGAGAGTAGAGGTAGGCGGCGTATTTTCTACCATGAAACTTTTACTCATTGATTTGGTATGCAGGGGAAAGATATAGCACACCAGTCAATACCAATATGCCTTAAATATTAGATCAAGATGTAATATTATTTTTTTTCCTTTAATCATTTAGTCTCCAAACCAAGTCCTCATTTTTCTTTTAGTTTAAATTATTATAGTAGGATTTAATTTATATTGCTTATGGTAAATGTTGGTGGAAAGCCCAAAGTAATAAAAGAAACATACACGTAAGGCTGAAGGTTGACACCATCATACATCTGTCATAATAGCAGTTCCCTTACTGACAACTATGTTGAATGTAAAACTCTTGAGAAATATTTTTCCTTGGTTTACCTTTCCATAAGTCTGTTGTGTAATTAAAACACACCATAATTTACCATTCTTGGCAAGGCATAAGGACAGAACAATGACGCCATGAAAGAGCAATTTTAGGCACCTCCCAGAGTACTACAGGAGGGCGACAGAAGTGGGAAAGAGCGGAAGATTTTACACCTCAGGCGTACAAGGGGGGCTTGACTCTGTTAAATATCAACGCCAGAAATGCCACTAATAAATTAATATATGAAGCTATCATCATTTTGTACCTTCTCAGTAATTCTTTTGGAATCCTTTCATTTTTATATCGATTATTGAATATAATTTATTATTTTACACTATGCAATATCTATGGCTCGTAAATGTTAAACCGTATCAAATGAACTATTTCACCAGCATAGGCCAAGTATTATTCCTTTCAGAAAGCCGTTTTGTACAAGACTACCTTTATATGCAAAAACATTTTAATTTACTTACATTCACATCTAATCTATAATTTATGACACTGTATTCTATCACACGCCTGAGCTCCTAAATGAGGTTAAACATTGACTCAATCAGGCTGGTTAAATCCTTCTCTTCTTCTTTAAAATTCTGTAATCTAACTACATGGCGCGTCTCTGCATTTTCACTGGCCCACCTCATGCTCCCTCACCCTGCTACAGAGATGCTTGGCGACCCCGTCGGTGCTGCTTCAAGCTAAAATAATAGGCCTCTGCAATTTCCATTTACATCCCGGCTTTGGCGTTGATGGTTTTTTAGGGTTTTGTAATCAGGAGGACAAAATTTCTGGTTTGAACCACCGTTGACAGGAGGAGGCAATTTGTGGAGAATCTCGAGTCATTCAGTGGAGAAGGTATGCAGATATAGTTATTTGAATGTTTTTTGAAAGCTTTTTAGTTGGAACCCCAAAACACAGAATTATTCAGCGCTCCTTGCTGACACTGTGGTTGCTAAGGATAAAGGGCCTGAAAATGCAACTTGGGTTGAAACAAAAGCCCAAGGCCAACGCAAATGGAGGAGGCAACTGGGGTTGAAACAAAAGCCCAAGGCCGATGCAAATGGAGGAAAATCAGGCATCGAATGAGGAAGGTAATTTACAGTTTTCTTTAAAAAATTTCCTACCATTCTCGAAGAATACAAAGCCACTAATTGCAGGGAATACACTATAGGTTGTGACGAGTTGCCATACCTCAGAATACAAAGCCACGAATTGCAGAGAAGTTGATCCAGCGTTCTCCTTCGCAACTGCTTGTTCGCAGCACTAAAACCACAAAAACAGCAAAGGGCAAAGCCATTTTAAAACAGGCTGCATTTATTATCTCACAAATATTTGGTGACTTTGTAAATGCTAGGCAATACACGCAAACCAGGGGAGTGGTGTAGAGCGGTGCGAACGGTTCCCAGCCATACCTGGTGACGCCAAAACAGGATGAATGGCCATGCCTGCTGACGCGGAAACAATAAATACGGGAATTTGCTAAGGCCGAGCACAGTGAAGAAGCAATATTCGCATATCTCAAACAGGAAATATTTAATGGTGCAAAAAAAAAAACTCTGCTGTCAGATCTCACCAAGATTCTCAGGGAAAAAATGCCAATGGCCTGTTTCAGGTGAGAATCCAACTAGAATAGTCTCAGCCGGCATCAGACAGTGAGACTTTTCCGGTTGAATTCTCACCTATAATAGCCTATCGGCTAATAAATAAATAAAAAGCTATATTTGAAAAATTAAAAGAATAAACACAGACAATCTGTACACAAAACCCGAGCGAAGCCTCAGTCCTGCTGTCCTCGTAAACAACAAAATTAAAGAACTGCATAGAAAGAATGTGTTTAGTTTTTCCACATACGCTAACGATTGTGGACTTTAATCACCGACTTCCGATCTTTTAAATTACCACGTTTTTTCACTGTGAGTTTGGGTGAACATTAGAAATGCTTTCTAAACAGTTCTTAAATTACAATTGTGATTAATCATCTCCCAAAATTTCGCAAAAGCTTTAATGCAACGTGTTAGTAAGAAACAGATTGCGAAGTACAAAAGCTTTATTGTGACTTAGGAGGAATGAGCAGCTGCCGTCATTATGTTGTTATCTCCTTGCTTCCCTCATTATGACATTTCCTCCTGTTTCCAGTTTTGTCACTTTTATCATCTGTCTTGACGAGCCCCACACTACACTGTCTCATAATATATGTATGTTTTTATGCTTTTTGTATGTACATAGATGAGTTTTGTTGGAAGATTAGCTGCGTCCTAATTTAACTTATGAAGAATAAACTGTATAATACAAATTGATTGATGGGCAACGTGGACCGTCAAATTTAAAGCTTGTTAGCTATGTGTTTCGGCCCTTGGTGAGGGCTAGAATTAGACAAACTTTAAATGTGGAGTCTGCCATTGCAATCAAAGAACTTTGGAAGTTGTAAGGCGGGGGTTTTCACCGACAATAATTTTAACTACATTTTTTTATCAACTGGCCATGGGAAATGTCCATCCTTCCTCGTCTTTCATAGGAAAGAGTGAAAATGATGGGTACAGCTGGCTAAGTACTTTCTGTTTGCCATGTGAAATGTCCATTCTGTGTACGAAGGACATTTCACATTAAGCTTAGAAATATTACTTTCAAATCTTGGATATTTAATGGTGGTACATAAAATATTACGCACAGGAGGGGATCTCCTGTTTATAGATGGCAGATAGGAAACCACTGCAGAAGGGCTACTTATAACAGCTATAACTCTGTTTAAGTACTTTCTCCTTCGTACCCTCCATTTTCACATGGCAAACAGTACCCTCCATTTTCGCATGCCTGGTCAAAGCGCGCCTTCTCTTTACGGATAGCAAATAAAAAATGACTGCGGAAAGGTTACATCTATGACAGCCATAACACAACTCTGGTAAGGAGCATCTGATTGAGCTTTAGTTATCATCATCTCTCACATCTTTCATTAAGCTTGCAAATATTACTTTCAAATCTTCGATATTTAATGGCGGTACATAAAATATTACGCACAAGAGTGGATCTCGTGTTTATGGATAGCAGATAGAAAATGAGTACATCTAGCTATAACGCCTTAACTCTGGTAAGTACCCTACATCTAGCTATATTGCATTGAAGTACTTTCTCGTCCTTCGTACCCTCCATTTTCAGATAGCAAACAGTACCCTCCATGTTTCGGGTACCCAAAATAATCAACAAATTTACAAGAAATTAATAATAAATCATTTTAAAAAAATTAGACAATAATAAAACAATCAACAAATTTACAAGAAATTAATAATAAATTATTTATTAAAAATCAATTTTAAATAACAATTCTAATTTTAAGTGGACAGAATCAAGACGTTGCCTCCCTTTCAGAAAATAAACGATATTAGGAAGACCATTCGTAGGGCAACTGAAGAGGCAGGGATTCCATACACTTTTGTTTCTGCCAATTCCTATGCTGCTTATTTCGTGGACTATTTCCTTCATCCTCGTCAAAAACCACCACAAGAGGAAGTTGTTATATATGGAGATGGTTTTACTAAAGGTATATAAAGTCTAAGTAGAGAATAATGTCGGTCGAAAAGCAACTAACACGTTTTCTTAGTTATTGATGGATCAACATCACCTACAGTACCAATGTATTGTTATATTGCAATGTATGTGATATTTAAATGGAGTTAAATAGTTTGTATGTTTCTTAATGTTGTTGTTCAGCTGTCATGAATATAGAAGATGACATAGCGGCTCTAAACATAATGGTAGCCAATGATCCCAGAACAGTAAACAAGCTAGTTATTTACAAGCCAACAGTGAATGTGATCAGCCAAAGTGAGATTGTTTCACTGTGGGAGACGAAAACTGGACGCACTCTCAAAAGGGTCTATTTGCCTGAAGCTGAGATGGTGAAGCTCTCAGAAAGTAAGATGAACTCATTCGATACATATTCTTCATTACTTGTTGATATTTCATATTCACAACCAAGACGATAATCCCAATTAAGATTCTAACTCTAATATGATAATCCCACATAAGATTCTAACTCCAATGCGTATTATTGCAGCTTTGCCTCATCCAGATAACATCCCCGTTTCAATCTTGCACAGTATTTTTGTCAAAGGCGATCAGACCAACTACGAGGTCACAGATGAAGATTTGGAGGTCACTAAACTTTATCCAGAATATAAGTTTACGAGCATTGATGAATTTCTTGACATCTGCAAGGATAACCCACCAGAAACAAAACTTGCATCCTTTGTATAGCAGATCTACCATAGCCAAAGGCTGCTATAGATTACTCGGACAAACTCTAGGTTGATGGTTGGGATATATCAATAGATTGTACTATTCCTTTGAATTTAATATATAAGTAAACTATTATAAGATAAACCATGCATTTGTACAAAGAGATATTTTGTTTTGCCCTATTAGTGTGAAGTATATTTTGCTTATTGTCTCAATATAAGCAATTGTATTTCAGTCAAATAGGAGCTGCATACTGAACTGTACTTTCCCAGTAACTAATAACAGCCAACGAAATAAGGTGTTCGACTGAAAATTGCATAAAGGAGCAAAATTACAGAATAGTATTAATTAAAGAAGAAAAGGGGTGTTAAGTTAAACCACGTACTCTTGAACGAGACATAGCTGTCGGCAGAGAAAAGTAGGAGGCAAGGTACTGGTAATCATTCAACTTCCATGTGAAGAGTTCAGTTGTTTTGTACGTCTCTGCCAATCCTATCGTTTTCTCAATTGTCGCATTGGAGACAGGAATGCTTCCATAAAGAGAGGGTTGTGAAGCAAAATGTTCTTGTTAATAATTAAAAACATCTACTCTTAAACTTTCACGTAGTATAGGTGATCCACAATTTTCACATATGAGTCCGCAACTACCTTTTTTAATAAATCTAAATTATATTAGGGAAATATAATATAGAGAAAATTAGTAGTCTATTCAATATAATCATGAAATAAATTTGATATATTTTTATAATATTTCAAATGTCAAGATGTTTTCTCTTTTTTAGAACAATTTATAATTTTTTTACCATTGTCAATATAGTTAAATCAACATGACAAATAATAATAATTTATATTGATTAGTATCAAAATATCATAGTTTTATTTTATTTAAATCTTTAGTAATTTTTTAACATAAAACTTAATTTTAATAAAAATACAATTTTGTGATTGTAGAATTATACTTTTTTTTTCATTTTAGAAATAAGATTTAAAATAAAACAATCTTATAAGGATTGATTGTGAAGAAAAATTTGATATATTGTTATAATATTTTAACTGTCAACATGTTTTCTCTTTTTTAAGAACAATTTATAATTTTTTTGACCATTGTCAATATAGTTAAATCAACATGACAAATAATAACGATTTATATTGATTAGTATCAAAATATCACAGTTTTATTTTATTTAAATCTTTAGTAATTTTTTAACATAAAACTTAATTTTAATAAAAATACAATTTTATGATTGTAGAATTATACTTTTTTTTTTCATTTTAGAAATAAGATTTAAAGAAAAATACTATATAGGGTAGAAGCAATAAAACAATCTTGTAAGGATTGATTGCCAAGAACAAGATATGAATAAATTGTGTTAAACATCAATTTATATGAATCTTATATGCTAAATATTTTTATAAAAAATCAAGTTCGAAGTAGAAGATATGAAAAATATTTTATATCTAGTTAAAAATGTATATTAAAAAAATTTAAATTTATTTTATAAAAAAAATTGTTATTAATAATTTTCACTTAGTCATATTTAGATTTGACAAAATGAATTTTCCTTTAGTCAATGTTTATATTCGTCTTTCCCTTTACCCTTTATTATGGTATAAAGCATTCATTTACCTTATCAAACATTTTTTAAATTTATCTTATGATTTAAATGGGATATTAAAAAGAGACTATCTATTATTATTACCGATCTGGTGTATTCTATTTGATATTTAGGTGCATTGATTATTCTTTCCTATCTTATATCATAATAGATCAATGTTGTTAATATGTCTACTAGACCTTAAAGGGGTCTAATCAAATACCATGAAAATATTATTATTTTAAGAGATACCAATTTAAATTTTTATAGAAACATAATGGTCTTCTAACACTATAATTAAGTTGCATGCATTAATTTTACAACATTTAAAATTGGATAAGAAATTATTTTCCCCTTCTATAATGACATGGTTATTTTTTTTTATACTTGATTAAGCTTCTCCATGATTTGGTCAAGGGTAGGGAGCCATGTTAATAGTTTTCTTTCCTTTTCAAAAAAACTTAAACATATACTTAAATAGTGGTATAAAGATTTTACATTTATATACTCTTAAAAATATTTTCTTTGAATCAAACACATAGAAGCTTAATATATGATAAAAAAATTAGTAACACTAGTCTTTTTTAGTATATATATAAATTCTTTCTTTAAGGATATAGATTTTTCTAATAATTTTGAGAATTGGATTTGTAGTAATTTTATTTTCCTTCTTGTTTTCCTAGCTATTTTCTTTTTTGCTAATATATATTTCATTCAATTATAAGAATTTAAATTCATTTAATAGGTTGCATAATATCATATAACATAAAGGCTTAATTAAAAAATATATATCTAATGACCGAAATCACACTACATTTTATATCAAATTTAAAATTTGCTATAATTTTTATAGATCTTTACCATACAAAGAATTTTGAAAAAAAAGAGTAATCTATTTGAATAATATTTAACTATAAACTAACATAAAATAGTTATAATCTAATATTATTCATACTAAACGCAAAGGGTATTTCTAAACACTAAAGTCCATGTCTACAAGATATCATCTTTTTTAAATGATTGGTACAACTTTTACCTCATTGATAAGTCAAAAATACAAATGGACAAACAACATCCAAAATTTTGATCTAGAAACTAGAAACACAAAATTAGTTATATGTTGATGGCTTTCTAAATCAATAAATCAAATAAGTCTATAACTTATGTTTGTTAATATTGTAACTAACAATTATGTATAAAATATTTGTTCTCTAAGAGAAGGCTTTGTGTATTTAAATATTATATTTTAAGTGATGACTATGAGATATCTTTATAGTTTTCATGTTAATAGATAAAGGAAAGTAAAAATTGTTGCCCAAAAGTACACAATGATGAATGGTAAACTCATGGATTTATTTATTTATTTTATAGTAGTGTGATAGTCTCTCAATATATTTTGAATGAATTGCATTGTGCTGGTCTATAGAGGCTATTTTATGGAAAAATTTGCTCACTCCAGTATTCTAAGAGTATTATTTTGGTGACTATTCTTTTCTAAAAATGAGAAAAAGGTAACTAAAATATGTGATGTTTGTGATAGGTTCTTTGAAGATTAAAAATTATTAAAAAATTTACAACATTAGAAATTTTTACTAGAAATTAAATTGAAGATCTATTTTATCATTGAGGGATAAATTTTATAGGATAAATTGTTAAAAAAGATAGTAATACTTCTAATTGGATTATTGTAGTCCAAAAAAATAGTTTATTATACACATTCAAGAAATACCTGTACTAATTATACTACTATCAAGAATGTGATATAATAATTTTTGAACAACATTGTTACTATATTTTTGTCATTGCAAGGGATTATAATAATCAATTCCATGTCCTTTAGAGAATATGAATTGAAATATTTGTATAAAAATATTTCATTATTATTACATTATCTTCCACATGTCACCATCGATAAGGTGGAAGAATTTGAGGTTGTTAGAGAAATCTTTCATTAGGGTAAAATTCCTAGGTTTTATCACTCTTTAGATGAAGTTATTAGCACAAGTTAACTTAAGCATTTTCAACTAAAAAAATTATTGGTTAAATATGTGGTCTAGATATATTCATTCTAGCTAAATTAAAAATGAGACATAGCATCACTTCTAGGAAAATTTACTACACGAAGAAAATTATTCAAAATGTTTTGAATTTTGAAAACTTACACTTGGGTAAATAACATTTTTGAAGAAATTTTGAAATACCCTCTTGTAGACCTATAAGATTAAATTTCAAAATTATAAATTTATAATCATTTAATTATTCTTTATATTTTCAATTTTTTACTAAAAATAAGTCATTAGCACAAAAACAATAGGTTGATTGTCTTGTTAGTAAAAATACTAAATTTTATTATAAAAAAAATGCCCTAGAGAAGATATTCCATTTAAAGATGTATTTTATCTTATTTTTGATAAGATTTGAAGATAAAGGGTGATGTCTCATTGAAATAAATTTTCTTTTCAAGCACAATATTTATAAGAGTTATAAAAAATTATGGTTATTGATATGTGGAAAAAAATTATTCATGCATTAAAGTATTAAGTTATAAATAGAAAGAAAAAATTAAATGAAAAAATAATTTATTATATAAAGAATGACATCTGACTTAACCTCATTCTTAAGTATTTAATCAATCTAAATTATAGCATCAAGTTTATAAAGAGTAAATTTAAATAGTATTATAATTTTTTTAAGACTATAAACATAAAATACAATAAAAATCTATAGTTAATTTTCTTACATCATTTCAAATTTCAAACTATATTTATTACCTTCCACTGATTCAAGTAAAATAGTTTGATTAGTGTTCAACACTTCATTTATAAAATTGTAGCATGAATTTAAATTTTCACCCATCAAGAAAATAATATATTTTTAGTCCATCTATTTAATTATACATTCTTAACCATTAGTTATTTTCCATAAATCATGCCATATTTTGCCATAATTTCATATATGACCTTACATCTATTGACATATATTTTATGATGATATTTTAATGTGATATTAACTTTTCAATATTTTGTATCACTAAAAAGGCATAACTTGGATTCTAAACCTTAGTGGGCTTTGTAGATTACACCCATTATATTTATGTTATATTTTTGAAGTGTATAGTAGCAAAGGAAATTATACATGACATGATACATTGGAACAAATATTTATTTTGGTAATCTACACATTTTTACAATATACGATTCATTAAGACATTAAGCTTTGCACTACCATGTGCTCAATTGACATCATTCATAAGGCTCAAGAATTGTTTATAAATACCAATAATGATAATTTTAATAATAAGAAGAGTGAGAGAAAAAAATAGAGTGAGATAAAATGAATGAGAGAATGAGGGATAATAAAATTTCTATTTGTTAAGAATTGTAGGTAGATTACTATCAAGTATATGTTATGATTATGAGTAGTTGGTGTTGTCATTGATGTCAACAAGCTCGGGGGATATTGTTGCAAGCTTATGATTGTGTTGTCATTGATGACTAGTGATGGTTGAGAAGTTCTATTGATTCTTTGATTAGTTTTATTATGCTGTTATTAGTAAGTGCTACTAGTTTCAACCTCTAGTGTTTCTTTGATAAGCTTCTATTTGTGGATTTTGTTGGTATAGTGATGACGAGGAAGTGTCAAAGATGATCAGTATGTGTCTTTGGTGCTTGGCTTCCACATTATTTTGAGTAAAATTGAATAAAAGAGGAAACAAATGAGTTGTAGAGATGTTTTGGTGTATAATTTGTGTTCTAGATTTGCTACACATTTTGTGTGTGTTGTAGATCTGCTTGTATGGTTTAGATATATTGGTCAGAGGTGTTCAGAGGATTTATATCTAGAATTTCTTTGTCTAGATCGTTGTGAAGAAGAAGTTGTGTTCACTAGTGTGTGAACTATGTTATAGTGGAGTCTAGGATAAATGGCTTTTCTCTGCATTTCTTCACAATTTGGTTTTTGGTCAAGTGATTTTGGAAGTGTGCTGCTAGTGATTATATCTACCTTCAATCAAAGTTGTTCGTGGTTTGTTGCTTCAGAAGTTGACTTGTTGAGATACAATATATGGAAGGTTGTCTAAGTGTATTGGGTGTGTACATTCTTTAAGTGAAAGTTGTTGTGAAGGAATTTGTTGGATTTCAAGGTGTTTGTGGAATATTTAGATTGTATTCAAATGTTGTGTGTGGTCCATGAGTCATCTTTGGATTTGAGGAAGAATTTACTTAAATGTTAATGGTGTTTACACTATTTCAACCGACCTTGGGTGTTTACACTAATTGTGGATTTTCTTCAATCATTGTGGGCAATCCCACAATAGTGGTTTACACTTTTTGGCCAAACTGGACACTGATATTTTTTTTTTAACACAATCTCCACATTCGGGCACCTATAGCAATTAAACCGTAAAGAATTTGAAGATGATGCAAACTAGAGTCTTGTCATATTTTGTCTCAGATTCTAAAATATTTTTTCAATTTTTGGAATCGATATTTTTTTCAATTTTTTGAATCGATTG
>VDFB02161393.1:0-16257 GCA_007258455.2 Sequoia sempervirens | reverse complement strand
ACTTCGGTAGCATAACAACGCTCTGACGTGCAAGAATGACTCAAAGAATCTCCACAAGACCTCTCTTTCGATTATCTCCACAGCTTCAAGACTTCGTCACCTGAAAGAAACTTGATTTCAACTCTCACCTTACACACCTTTTAAATACATAAAATTTCCTCAATTTGGCTCTCAACCAAAAGATTTACAAAATATTTCCCAAATCCACCTTATCTCTCCAAAATACACAGAAATCTAGATTAAATCCCCTTTAATCAATTTAATCTCCCATAAAATCCTTACTAAAATCCCCTATAATTATTCTTAGCCCTTCAATTATTCATTCTCGGGATAATATTGTTTTGGTGGTTTGATTTAATCCGGGTTTGATTTTATGTTTGTTTGAAAATAACCTTTGGTTAAAAATTTCAAACAAATTGCGGTTATTAAAAACCCGCATACCATATATTATAAGTCCTATCGTTGGCGTAGCGGTGGCTAGTCTTTTTGGGACCCGGCCAGTTCGGGGTTCCAACCCCCGGCCGTCCATTTTTTTAAACCAAATTTCAACCAACTTACATCAAAACGAACCGGTCCTCGCAAACTGTTAAGCACGGATATGTAGGCAGGTTGGTCGCCGGCCGCTGCGGAGAGAGGAATGGTTGGGGGTTCAAATCCCCCCCGCCACCATACATTTTGAAACAACTTACAAATTGAAAATTGTTGACACATAGAATGGAGAACCGAGCCACGTGTCACATTCGCATGACACCATCTGTCCATGAAAGATTTGCCGACTTTTCCATGTAATATGATGACTCAACTGCCGACTTGTTTTGCTTGCCACGTGTCGTCCTTCTATTTGATGATACTTGTGACGTGTTGCTGACTCAGCTCTGACTCGTTACCACGTGTCAGAGAACCATTTGCTGACGTGTTGCTGACTCACAGATGACATGGATGCTGACTGGACTGACACCTGTGTAGCTGACTGTGCGCTGACGAAGATGACGACTGTGCGCTGACTAGACGTACGGATGACACGTGTCATCATCTAATTTGTTGATCTTTGCGACGTCACCTACCAATCTTCGTGCCACGTCGACATGTATGGACTGCCACGTGTCATCTTCCCATTGGTCCTTTTCAGATTTCATACTATTTTCTGATGTCAGCTATACAGATGATGACGTCATCACTGTACCTTCAACTCCATCAAGTCAACCTGCAACTTTGACCGCTGATAACTCTTGCGTCCGATGTCGGATTTTGACGAAACAAACATTGCCGAAATCGTCTCGACGAGCTCTTCAACTTGACGCTGCTTCCGTCAATTTTTTTGAAACAATCATTTTTTCCACTTCCTGGATGCACCTGATCCCAGTTTGACCTGAGGTTTGACTGGCCATAACTCGTGCAAACGGACTCCTTTTCGCTCCATTCGAGTTGTGTTGGAACTAGGACGCTGAGATCTTTCTGATGGTGCTGATTCTGGAGAAAAATAAGACACTTCAATTTCCACTAAAAAATGTTCACCGGATCAGGCCTCCCCACTGAAGACCTTTTTGACCTCCAAAAGTGGCATTTACTCTGACAATAAGCGAGGACTTGGCCTCCCCACTTGTCCTGTATCCTCTGTACATCTGAATACCTGGCTCACAAGCACAATGAAGACTGCAATAACATTGTTGAACATAAACATAACTTTATCACTTCCATAAGCATCTACATCAAATGTCATAGCCACTAACCAACAAATATTGACTAGCATCAAGCTGAACAACAATGCGGAAATGAAAGAGAATAAGTCAACAATATATCGATCCTTCACAATAGGAACATTTTTACCCAAGGGTTCATCAATGCTTTCAAGCATCCTTTTCTCATGCTGTACTGCAAGTGCATCCTGCAACATCTGACCCTGGTTAGCTACTCCAAGTTCAAGTGTAGAACCACTTGTACTGACAGACATAAGAGTTAACTCTTTACTTGCATTAATTACCCTCTTTAACTGCCCTATGGTTGCAAAAGAACGACCGGTCTTAATCTTGTGAGAATGTACAATATACTGAATGCCATCTTTAAATAAGTGAATGATTCTTTTCCTTGTAGAAAATAGCTTTCCTGTCATATAAATAAGGGCTACCAAGCACTATCCCATAGATATCTAGTGGAACCACATCAAACTGTACTTCATCCACAAACTTACTAGTGATTGTGAACCTTAAGGTGAATTGTTTTGTTACTTGCAACTTATCATTTTCACAAATCCAGCCTAGTGGATAAGGTTTCTTATGCAATGTAGTTTTTAACCCCAAGTTCTTTACAACACTTTCAGAAATCAGATTAACCTGAGATCCACTATCTATGAGTGTATCAATTTTACTGTTCTTAGCAATAACCTTAAAGTGAAATAGCTCATTCCTTTTTACATCTTCAGAGAAATCATTAACTGTAGAAGTAGAAGCACAACTAGCAACATAAACACCAGAAATAGAGGCTTTACCTTTTAGACCCATAGCTGTTATCTTAGTCTCATCATCTGAATCTGAACCAAGATCCATAACAACATTCATGGCTTTCTCCTTACCTTTTTGTTTCTGATTATGTCTTTGAGCCCACTTAGGCTTCAGTTCAGGATGTAACTTCCAACAGTGATCTTCATCATGACCTTCCTTGTCACAATGAGTGCAAGAAAGTTCCTCATCCTTCTTAACTGTAGCTGCTTTCTTTCCTTTCCCTGTCTCAGCATTCTTAGAAGATTTCTTTACATCATTATCAATAAAAGATCCTTTACCCCTTGATTCTAAGTGTGTAGCTTGAACAGACACTTCATCCAAATTACAAGGGTTCAAAACCAGGATAGAATGCCTAAGGTAGGAATGTAGACCTCCTATGTACTTCAACAACGTGTCTTGGGTATACAAAGGAACATTCAAAGCAATAGACCTTTTCCTGAATTCATGGGTGTACTCTTGGACAGTTTGACCTTTCCCTTGCCTAAACATTTTCCAATCCATCATTAATTGCTGCATATGTCCTAGGGGATAAAATTGTTTCTTAAGTGCATTAATAAATTCTGCCCAAGTTAAACTGACTCTACCATGTTGTGAAACTTCTGCCTTAGACTTACTCTCCCACCAAGTTAAAGCTGTACCGCCTAAACGAAGAGTAGCCAATTGGATCCTATCAACATCATCTAACAAGTTTTGGACTCTACAGTAGACCTCTATTTGTTGTATCCAGTCATCCAATTTTTCAGCATTAAGTTCACCACAATATTTAGGTAAATCAAATTTTACATCCAATTTGATTTTAGGTTTATATCCACTCTTGAAAGGATTAGAAGAAATAGAATGAGGAGAAGATGGAGAAGAAGGAGAAGGAGAAGAGAGAGGAGAAGAAGAAAAGGGATGATCTGGTTGCTTGCCACCATCTCCATGTTGTTTCCCTTTCATGTCTTTGCGATCTTCTTGCTTCGACGAACCTTCTTCACGTTCTTTCCTCTCTTGTCTTTCCTGAAAAAGAATGTCCACCTTAGCCTTCATCTCGAGGAATGCTCTTCGAAATTCCTGCTCACTGATCTCTTCGGGAACCTCCATTCCAGAAACTGACATCTTTGGAAATGTTCTACGCTTCCCAATCTCAGGATTAAAGTCTTCGAGCTTGCCTTCACCCTTCTGAATCCTGGATCTCATTAGCATTCAAAAGCAAATAACTGCAATAATAGTCAACTGTGCTCTGATACCAACTTGATCTGTATAGGATCTAGACTAGATTGCAGTATTTAAATGCTTAACTTTTACAATGCTTTTACAATGATTATTTCAAGTTAATTAAATCAAAATTAACTTAAGGAAATAACAGAATATAAGTATTAACAAGGTGAGTATAACAGAAAGGAAGGAAATGAGAGGCAGAAAGAAAGAAAAGAAGAGAAGTGCAAATAGTTGATAACGGAGTTCGTCACGAAAGTGACTACGTCTCTGGGTCCACTCCAATAGAGAGACCGATCCGATTAACTCCAAAATCAATTACAAAGCACCACAATCATTCTCCAAGCACTTCGGCAGCATAACGGCTCTCTGACGTGCAAGAATGACTCAAAGAATCTCCACAAGACCTCTCTTTCAATTATCTCCACAGCTTCAAGACTTTGTCACCTGAAAGAAACTTGATTTCAACTCTCACCTTACACCCCTTTTAAATACATAAAATTTCCTCAATTTGGCTCTCAACCAAAAGATTTACAAAATATTTCCCAAATCCACCTTATCTCTCAAAAATACATAGAAATCTAGATTAAATCCCCTTTAATCAATTTAATCTCCCATAAAATCCTTACTAAAATCCCCTATAATTATTCTTAGCCCTTCAATTATTCATTCTCAGGATAATATTGTTTTGGTGGTTTGATTTAATCCGGGTTTGATTTTATGTTTGTTTGAAAATAACCTTTGGTTAAAAATTTCAAACAAATTGCGGTTATTAAAAACCCGCATACCATATATTATAAGTCCTATCGTTGGCGTAGCGGTGGCTAATCTTTTTGGGACCCGGCCGGTTCGGGGTTCCAACCCCCGACTATCCATTTTTTTAAACCAAATTTCAACCAACTTACATCAAAAAGAACCGGTCCTCGCAAACTGTTAATCGCGGATATGTAGGCGGGTTGGTCGCCGGCCGCTGCAGAAAGAGGAATGGTTGGGGGTTCAAATCCCCCCCGCCACCATACATTTTGAAACAACTTACAAATTGAAAACCGTCGACACATAGAATGGAGAACCGAGCCACGTGTCACATTCGCATGACACCATGTGTCCATGAAAGATTTTTCGACTTTGCCATGTAATATGATGACTCAACTGCCGACTTGTTTTGCTTGCCACGTGTCATCCTTCTATTTGATGATACTCGTGACGTGTTGCTGACTCAGCTCTAACTCGTTGCCATGTGTCAGAGAACCATTTGCTGACGTGTTGCTGACTCACAGACGACGTGGATGCTGACTGGACTGACACCTGTGTAGCTGACTATGCGCTGACGGAGATGACGACTGTGCGCTGACTAGACGTACGGATGACACGTGTCATCATCTAATTCGCTGATCTTTGCTGACGTCACCTGCCAATCTTCGTGCCACGTCGACATGTACGGACCGTACGGACTGCCACGTGTCATATTCCCATTGGTCCATTTTGGATTTTGTACTATTTCCTGACATCAGCTATACAGATGATGACATCATCACTGTACCTTCAACTCCATCAATTCAACCTGCAACTTTGACCGCTGATAACTCTCGCGTCCGATGTCGGATTTCGACAAAACGAACGTTTCCGAAATCGTCTCGACGAGCTCTTCGACTTGACGCTGCTTCCGTCATTTTTTTTGAAACAATCATTTTTTCCACTTCCTGGATGCGCCTGATCCCAGTTTGACCTGAGGTTTGACTGGCCATAACTCGTGCAAATGGACTCCTTTTCGCTCCGTTCGAGTTGCGTTGGAACCAGGACGCTGAGATCTTTCTGATGGTGCTGATTCTGGAGAAAAATAAGACACTTCAATTTCCACTAAAAAATGTTCACCGGATCAATTTTGAGGAGACCCCATCTGATCTTTAACATTGGCATGCAACAAAGAAGACAACTCTGCCATCTCCAAATCCTTAGAGGAAATCTAAGACAAATCAAAACCCCGATTCTCCATGGACCAAATAACACAACCACACCAAAAAAGAGAGATGGAACAAGAGACCCACAGTCTCAGATCATAAAACACCACCAACCAAGAAAATGTCGAGTGCAACAAAAAACATAGGAAAAAAATTCTCCTAAAACCAAACAAATATTGGACCCCAAAGCCAACCCACATACCCATGAGCACAAGTAAAACCCCCTGAGATCGCACCATATTCATGGCCAGCAGTCACAGGCAGAATGGAGCTTGGAATAGCTAGGGCACATGGGCCCTAGCTCGCACCTAGCTATCGCACAGAGCCATCCCCAAAATTTATAATTATTAACACATATTATTATATAATATATTTACTATATATTTATTATTATTATAATTTTTTGATAATGTAATTAAATTTGTATTATTTTAGATTGTAGGAATTGAAATCAAGTAACCACCTCCACCCCCCTATAAATTTTTTTCATGTGACTAGTGATGCTTGGTAAACTTTTATGATATGAATATTATTATGTTATTATATATTTACTCTTGTTTTTATTTATTATATATTTATATAACAAGTAAATTTGTATTATTATTTTATTATTATATCTATATTATATTATATTATGTATGAAACTAATAAAAGTAGATTACTCAATGGAAACTAATTCTTAATAGCTCTCACAATTCTGAGAAACAATCTTCACAAAAAAAATCTTTACAACAATGTGCAACTCTGGTTTGCAACTTGCAACTAACAACTCCAATTTCAATTTAATTTCTTCAAATCAAATTACAATCAAAACAAAAGGTATATGACTACAACAAGCCGTTACAATATTACAGGAAAATAAATATAATAAAAGGATTTGCAACAACAAATCAAAATCTTGCAACACAAATACTCTCCAGCAACAACAAAACTTCTCATAGCAACCCAATACAAAAATTTACAACAAAGGGTGATGTTTAGAACTCTATAATCAATCCCCAATCTGCACCAACACCATCAAATCATTTTCCTAGAGGTATGCTATGCTCTTCTCTTCTCCTTTTCCTATATTCTAGAAAGCTTGTCTCAAAAAATAAAATTATTTTTTCATTAAACAACTCCAAAACCACCACAAAAATGAAATGTGAGTGCATTTCATTTAAATTTCTTGTCATTTCAAACCCATTTCAAAAACCCATTCCCCTTTTTTTGACTCTCCATTAAATTAATTTGCATTAATCAAAATTAATAAAAATATATTTTAAAAACTCAAAAACATGTTGTGAATGGTCGGAAATGCTTTAATGGCCTTCTAGATTTTCCCATGAAAGCAAAAATTAGCTTTTCCCAACTTGGGTGCCCACCTCCTAATTCCATATTTTTTAGGAGTTGAGGAATTTCAAATTTGGAGTTACAATTCAAATTAGTGGTCTCCAAGAAACCCACACTTTCTTTTGCTTTTTCAATATTTTTCATTTAAAACATTTTTTCCACTATGCCACCTTATCCTATTTTGACCCAAATTTACTCCAAATTGAAAATTTCAAATTCCAATATTTCATGACATTCAAATTCACAAAAAATACAAATTTCACAAGATAAACATGAAATTCAATTCACAACAACACTGCAACAAAAATTTGAACCTCTTTTGTTGACACAAGATAGCCACTATGCCATGGATGCTCCTACATCAGACACCCATGGTAGAAGAAAAAGTGATCTCTTCATTTTCCAAGAGGATATCCAAGATGAGTAATTTCAGCTTGAGACAACCAAGAATCATCCTCAAGGGGCCTTCCAATCCATTTTACCAAGTAATCCATGCATTATTTTCTTCTAGTGCTCTTACTCACCCTGCAATCAAGAATAGTTTCAATATGCTCTTTCCCTAAACTTGATGTTTATGCTTGTTGTTGCACATCTACTATAAATTCATGATTTTCAAAATAATTAAACATGGTTAGATCAAAAATATTGAAAATTACAAAAAAATTGAGTTCACTTGGAAATTCTACTTTATAAACATTACCTAATTTGTGTTTTCCCACAATCTGGCAAGGCCCAATCTTCCTCATTTTCAACTTCTAAATTCACACTAGAAACCTCTCTTTTCTCAAATGAACCATCTCCTCATCACCAACTTGAAACTCTTTGTATTTGTATCTCCTCTTCAAATCAACATGAGTTTTGTACTAAAAATTCATTTTATGAATGTTCTCTCTTACCTCTTCATGTGTTCCTCCTCTCCTATATCTCCCAAAAAGTAATTTTCAGCTGCAAATTTATCATTAGTAATAGAATCAAAATATTCATCCCTTCCATTTCCCTCCTCTATGTCTAGTTCAATTTCACTAACATAATCAAAATATTCTTCCCTTTTATCTTGCAATAAACTATCATCCATACAAATATCTTTATCAAATGAAAAATCATCAACTGATGCAAAGGGCATCTCACCAAAAAAATCAACATTCACTTTCTCACCTTATTCCTTGCTCACAACTTTAATGCCTTCATTCTCTAATGTACTTATTGCTACAATATATATTCTTCTACACAAATATTATCTTGCTCACATAGATCAGCAACATCATTTTAACAAAAATAGATTTTACCTCTTCTTTGTCCACCAAAACCTTCACTTTATCTTTATTGAGTGTAATCCATACTACTGCAACTTGTATTAGCAAATCAAGATATTCGTCCTAATCCTTTTCCACTATTTGGTTAAAACTATGTGAATCAAACATTTTACAATTTTGGTTCATAACTTTCATTCTTCCTTACTCAAGGGCCTCAACTTGTGTTTGATTCCATCCTTCAACAAGGAGTATGTATTAGCATATCCATCATGTACTACACACTTGTAAAACTTCCAAGGGCTTCCAAAAAATAGGTGACGAACATCTATAGACATTATGTCATGTAAAACTTCATCAAGATAATCACCTATCTTAAATTTTACTAGAAATTATTCATTTACCAGAACTTTACGATCATCTTGCAACCAAGCAATCCTATATGCATGTGGGTGCCTTCTTTCCAAATGCAACTTAGTTACCATTTCCTCATAAATAAGATTGTCAGTGCTACGACCATCAATAATAACATTCTGCCATAGAAAAATGGCCCCTTGTCATTTTCATGGCATTTTAGGTCTTGTTTCATGGTGTTGGAACTATTTTGCTCTAATTTTATGTTGCAACATGGCTTGAACATGCTTATTTAGGTACTAAAATTCAAAAAAATATGTCTTGTGAAGGTGAAGTGTTGTAAGAAATTTCTACATTCTTCTTGACTCTATTAATTACAATTCACCTAAAAATCACATTTTTATTCATCAACAAGTCCTATTTTGAAGTGTTCTAAAGTCTTGTCACAAGCTTTCATACTTTTCTAGGCATGTCTTCACTATTTATCCTTAAATTCTTATGCTTTATTTGACCCCTTTATGCTCTCATATGCTTAATTAAGTGTATTTTTGAGTATTATCCTAACAAACAACATTAAATACAACATATTTCTTGAAACAACTTTTTAGGTCCTAAGAGGGACCCATTCACCATGGGTGGCGAATCAGTCCCCCTTGGCCCCAAATTCAAAATATTTTAAATTTCCTTTCAGGATTTTATTCAAAAATAGTTGATGTCGGTATGTGATGAGGTATGAATGGGTAACTAAGGAACAATTGTGTATAAATAAGTGATTTTCACCAAATTTCAACCCCCATTGATCAAGCTCACTTATTCACCTATTCATTCAAGCATTCAAGCATTTTACAACATCTTTTCAAGAATTATTCAAGAATTTTGGAGCAGCCATTGACATTACTTCAGACATGCATCATCAAGTGTTTGGTAAGTTAAATAGCAATTGCATGTTATTAGTTTATCATTCCCATGCATTTCATTATTTTATTAAAGGTTTGAATACCAAAAGTGGGGTTTGACCAAGGAAAACCCCTACTCACTAACCTTAAACCATTTTCCCCCTATTGCATGTTTGTTTGAAGACCTAGGTATACAGATTTGACAAGCTTTTTCATGTTGAAAATTGGTTTACAAGTCAACTAGGTGCTTCAAGTAAACTTAAGTTTATTTTAAGCTTGGAGAATGTTTTATGTAGAATTAACTTTGACAACCCAACAAGCAGTGATTTCCAAATCTGGTGTTGCAGAGTTATCTCCTAATTTTTTACAAATTTAGGAGAGGATTGATTTTCCACTCATGGTGAATGAGTCCCACCTTAGGACTATTTTTTTTTTTTTTTAGATTTTGGATCCCAACAGAAAGAAACTTTCTTTCGATGGTTTTTTACCAGGAGGGGGACTAGTTCACCACCCTAAGTGAATGGGTCACACTATGAAAAATCATTGATTTCAACCAGCATCGACAACATTCTAGATTCATTAGATTTTTCCTAGGTGCACTTTGGTTTAACTCATTGCTTTTTGTTAAGCATATTTTATGATCCTAAACAACCTCATGCTCCTTTAACTCCTCATGATTATCCTCCATGAGAAGTAGACATCATTGGAGGAGATTATGCTAGCATGAATAAGTTCTACAATGATTTCCTTGATAGCTTAGAAGAAAATGTGGCCTTTTAACCCTCCATGAGGTCATAAGACCTTCCCACTATTGCACCTCCTAATCACTTTGCATACTTACATCCTGAAGTCACTATAGAACCTAAGGTCCCTCCCTCAAGTGGACCTAGTTCCTCTCACCAATCACATTCACATCCCTTTTATGATCACAAAGTTACAAACACTCCCATCAACCTTTAAGAGACCTATGTTAAAGGATTCACTATGTTATGTAAAAAAGGTTGTGACACAAAATATGAACATGACATCCATCAACTTCTTGAACAAAAATCATCTGAAGCACACACAATAGGACTAGAATTTCAAGATCCTTCTCATCTTGATAGACATCCTCTTCAACCTAGGATAATTTAGGATGCTGGAACAGTGATATTGAATGCTCCTCCTAACTTAAACATTCTCCTTCTCCTCCTAATGACAAGGATGTTATGATCCCTATAGGTCCTCTTCCTCCTTCTATTCATGAACAAGGAAAATCTAGAAAGAGAAAACGAGCTTACAAACTAAAAAAAGTCAAGTTTCCCACATATCCTCCACTTGAATGTGAAAGGAGACTTCAACTACTCTTAAATATAGGTCTTATACTTTTATCACCTGTGAATAGGTTGGTTATTCATTTGAAATACTCTAACATCCCATTTCACAAATATCATCATATTCTTGGACATCGAATAGAAGAATGTTGGACATTGAAGGAAATACTAGGTAAGTATCACTTCATTGATACCGATTGCTTCCCCATCATACCTTAAAACAATATAAATCCCTTCAACATGCCATGTAGTTATAGAATTCCCTATTCTCACTATTGCATGATTCTTTCACATCACCACCTCAGCTCATTCTTGCCTTTACACTTTGTGGAGGGCAAGAAGTTGTTAGCCTTCTCCTTGTAATTCATTTGTCTTTGTCTCTTAACTATGTTATTCCTTTTTGGCTTAACCATTGAAGGTTGAGAAACCAATAACTTAGTTAACATGGTTGATTTACATTTGGATTACTTGTCCCTTTGTTCTTTTTGCATTTTCATTAGTGTATTGTGTTCCCCCATATCGTGTGTTTGATGTTTTCACTCTCTTTGTACACTTCTTCTATTTGTATCTCTCTTCTTTTATATGTCATACATTGTCTTTTTTCTCTTTTTATTTTGTTTTTTCCTTTTGGGGATGACACAAAGCATAGAGATGCCCTATGTCCGGCACTGGTTATCCTATGGTCATCCCATGGCTCATGCATAGTTTGAGCGATTTTGTTGGGAAGTACTATAACTCGCTAGCAAATTTCAAATCACGGTCGTACTCTCCGCAGCTAGCACATTTACTTTGCCAAAAACTCAAGACACCTACTTTTATTAATTTCCACCATGCCTAAATTGAATTTCAAGGCTGCCTAAATTTTCAATCTGGTTTCAATTTTTCCTCAGTGATCTTCATTCTCTTTTTGGCATGCATAGACTTTCGCAAATGGCAAAAGTGCCCTCAAATGGGTTACGACTGTTATCTTAGGGTTAGAAGTTCTTTTAAATTTGGACTATAGAAATACAGATGATCTTGGATTATTTATTCTCAACCTACGTGTCCATGTACCATCAATGGTCTTTTTTAATTCATTCAAAAAAATGGATCTTTCTTTGAACGATGGGTGCAATTTTTTTGAGAACAAAATTATTTTCAATATTTGTTTGACTATTTCTAAATTTTTCTTTTGATTATGTGGAAATCAGATTCATTGGTTATGTCAGACCATCCAGGATCAATATTTTTATTTGGCCTGTGCCGTGACTACGAATATAGCTCTCAATGATAAACATAATAAATATTTTTCACTGCAATTATGACCCACTTCCCCATTTGTCTTTTGTTTTAAGGATACGACTGTCCTCTTGGAATTGCAAGAACGTGTTAAAAATTGGACCTGTGTTGCATTTTTAGATCAATCTATCTTTAGGGCTTCAAGAGGGGTGCGGGGTTCATCAGGTTGGGATCTCTCTAAATGGGGTTTTGGGGCAATAGTCCTTAAAGCAAAAAAATTATGTTAAAAATCTACTTTTTTTAAAGAGAAAATTGGGCTAGTTTAGATCTATTAGTGTTGTTATGTTGAAGATATTGTATATAGTTTTGTAATTTAAAAAGAGAACTATAATGACTGTTGTAAAAATTGTAGTAAGAATATTGATATTTTGTTCTATGGATATTTCTCTAGTGTATTACTGAGATTTAGCCATCTAAATCTTTATGTTGTTGATATGATTGTTGATTCTATTATTTTATTATTATCTTCTTTTTTTTTCAACTCATTTGTGATGTAATATTGTATGATTCTATAGCTTAAAAATTTATCATTTAGGCCTAGCTTTTTCAATATATTTTAATATAATATAATCATAGGCTATACTCCCACTCTACTATGTCACTACTAGAAATATATGAATTTTCTAGCTTTATACAAATTTAGCTTTGGTTCAATGTGAAATTGAACCCATTGTCTTCTACTTTGGTCATAGTATATTTCCTAGATGGAACAAATAAGCGATGCATAGAAATATTGAACTTTCTCTAATTTAGATTGACTATCATATACAATTGATCTATCTCTAGCCCATTTGTCAAAGGGATGTTGTCTCAAACTTATATACATAGGATGTGACTTTTCTTCTCTTCAATCCATTTCAAATAGAAGTGGATCTTATAGTTATAGCCCTCAAAATAATAGAGGTATATAACATAGTTCCTATTGTAGATAATAAAAAGATGTAAAATTGAGTGTAGTAGCTTCTTTCTTTTTACTTGATATATATGAATTATTTTCATGTTTATTATATTTGTTTAATATTAAAAATAGTTTATAAATATAGTTTATATGAGCAATTGATTGCAAAGATATATACATTAAATTAGAAGAGACAAAATGGAAATAAATGTGGAATAAAGGGATAACAAATCTAAATTGTCCAATATTGTAACCCAAACCACCTCTTAGCCTAAACTAAAAGGAAGGGAACCAAAGACAATTCATAAAATTGAACATTTTCTACAAATAAATGTTCAAGCCATCATCAAAAGGGGAAAAAATGATCACACAAACTCTACTATAGTCAATAACATCACTTCAACACTACAAATTGGGAACATATATAATAGAAACTACACAAAAACTAACAATAATTAAGGTAAAATACATAGAAATTTAACTAGAGCCATATTACAAAGAAAACAACTTGCCACTTAACTAGAAAAATTTTCACCCTTGAATTTTCTAATAAAATCTTTAGCATTCCTCTCCAAAGATAAAAATTCGAAATCCACATACTTTTGTAACTAGGACATGAGAAACATTCTAATAGGAAAAACTAGTAATGAGGGAAAGGTACCATTACATTTTCTATTAGAAGAAATACCAATATAAAATTAATCATCTTTCCCACAAACATTAATAGCTACATTTTCCCCTTTTTCTAGCAATTGAATTACGAATAGCATACACATTAGTATAGTGTTAGACATTAGGAACAACATCATTATCATGGAATACCAAAAACACCAACATGAGAACAATCCTCTATACCACTAAGAATAACATCAACAATACCAAAAGCAATAAAACATGAGTAGATACAATCATATGAGAAGTATTAATATGGTCGAAACACTTTGTTAAAAAGAACGATTATTTGGCTCAAGAGACCCAAAAGTGCCAATCATATCAACCACTCTACACAAGCTAGTGATATTGATCATACAACACATCTTTAGCAACAATGTCCCATGCTACAAGAACCCAACGTCAAGAATAGAGTCCTCATCTACAATATTTGTTTTAATATCCTCACTCCTCTTATGCAACTACAATACAACATTGTTGGCGGCAAATAAAACTATAGATTTGAGAAAATTCAACAAATATATGTTTACTATCCCAAAAAATCTTTTTATTTTTATCAATCCATATAAATCAAATAAATTTAGAGGGACTAACCACAACCTATCTGAAATTTTAGCAAGAGGAGAATAAAAAGTCTAGTCTTTCCAAATAAAATGACATGCCTTGACCAATATCATGCACTTACTAGAAATAAAGTCCAAGTGGGAAGAAATAAATGCTATAATTTCTTAGCATAAGGACTATAAAAAGAAAACAAAAAAAGTTAACTGTCCCATAAACCAAATAGGACTTAGACCCAAGACTCAAAATGACATCATCGACAACTAATTTATTAAACAACAATAACCATATGAAAAACACTTAAGCTCAATAAAGCTAAACCAAATCATCTTTACTCTTTTTTCAACAAAACATTACCTAGATCATATAAGCCCCGAATAGGGTTTAATTTGTTAAAATAGTACATAGTGAAAGACAAAAGAAACATATAATATATGTGAGTGAATTGTAGAAACATTTTTTTCCCTATCTATTAAAAATTATCTCAAGGGTAGGTGCAAAAACATAGGAGTCAAAAAATATTTTGGAGATGAAATAAAAGAGAAAGTGCTCATAGTAAAATGCAAGCACATTGAGGATCAATTGTGTTGTAAATTCAAGTGCATTTAGGTTTCATAAATCTAAACCTAAATATTCTTGCATTATAACATGTTCATGTTATAGAGACAAAAAGAAACATAGCAGCTAAGAACCACTTTATTTCATTCTATTTTCTTCATTGAGATAAAAACATGAGTGGAAGAAAATGTGACCATATTTGTGTTGAATTTGAGCCATCTCATCCTTGTCAATAGTTTCTTGATGGGAAAGAGGTAAGCTATTTTTGTTTTGGTAATTACAGTCAAGCTTAATGTATATTTTATTGAATTGGTTTTGATTGATTGAAATTTACTTTCAACCAATCCAAACCCTTCTCCATCTCAAAATCCTCAACTTAATGAAATCCATGAAAAAAATGAGGTAGAATAACATGGCCTTGAAACCCCCTCCAAACTCCTAAAATTCCTATGCATCACCTTGAAACTAGTGGTAAGTGGGTGACACCATTGAATCAATGGTGGTGGTGAAGTTACTCAAGCTATAGAAATGGATGGTTCCATTAGTGGTGGTGGTTACTTAATTGAGTGGTGAATATGTTGTTTGAACTGGTGGAAATGGTATAATTGGTGGTAGCAACTAGGTTCAAATCTCATGGGCTAGCCATGACCAAGGCATAACCCTAGTCTATGAATATGAATTATGGACCATTGGTCAACTCCCCATTTGATTAGGGGATAGCTCATAACTTTTATGCATATCCCTCCATATCATTAGTGTTAATAATTTTTAATTTATTTTTTGTGACCACGCTTTTATAATGTAGGCCCATACTACATGCCAACATAGCTTAATAATGATTCTATCATGAATCTAAATGTATACAAACTAAGTTTTCTTAATTTATTAAATATATATTCTAATGTTACATGTAATAGACAAAGTGGCCCAAATAATTTCTAACCAGTATGATGCATGTATCCTTAGATTTCATAGATGCACCATAAATAAATATTAATTTTATATTTTTAGCATTATGTATGGTGAACAACACACCTTTTCCCAATTAAGTAATATACTGTACCATGTTAGAATACTCCATTGTTTTTCCAAATACCATTGAATATTTATATTGCTATTTATATAAATTAATCATTTTCCTTTTTAAAGCTACCAATCCATTATCTTTGAGCCTCACTTGAACAAGTAAAATCTCTTGGTAAGCATTTCATGTTGAAGATTTAGAATCCTCCTAAAGATAGCTCTACTCATAAGTTAATCCATTCAAATCCACCTTAAATAAATCATAGATATTCCCCATGCAAAGAATATAATTTCGAATTCAAAATTATCTAATTTACTTATCAACAAAACTGTATATTGAGAATGAATGTTTAAGATGACTATTAAAATTATATGATGTCTATGAAACTTTTAAAATTTATTCTTATTCAAAGGAATTATTAAACTTCTTAATTAGTTGAAACTTATTTAGAGTTCTTGGCATGTTCAA
>VDFB02161392.1:0-44524 GCA_007258455.2 Sequoia sempervirens | reverse complement strand
AAGTGGTTGAACAACTTCTCATGGTTCCTTCCATTCCTCCCCTTAGGGAAGCAAAGGAACCTATGGTTGATAGACCCTCTCCTACATAAACACAACTTGAAAATCATACTAAAACAAACAAAAATGCTAGAGAGCATAGGCATAGATGTTCCGCTCTTGCTCGCAAACTAAGAGAAGAAAAAAAGAAAAGAAAATCAACATCCAAACATGAATAAAGAAATACATGATGAGTCTCCCTCTTAGCCACTACAAAAAGATTATATATTGCAACCACAACAACTAAATCCTTCTTTGGACATTATCATTTCAACCTCACATTGTGATTAACTTTGATGACAATGATAAGGTTTCCTAAAATTGATGAAGAAGTACATAATGAGTTGAATACATTGTTTTCCTCTTTAATTAGATTAAATTATAATTCTTCTATGAAGAGTGTTGAACTTGGTGATGACCCTAGTACTTCACTTGTTGTTTTCCTTTTTACTAGTTGTCTACCTTTCATATAAGATGAGACTTACAATTGGGATGTAGACAACCTACTAATAGGTTTACTTGCATGTTCCTTACTAGTCTTTTACATTATTTTCTTCTTCATGTTATGTGTGTGGTTGCATGTACATAATGTGACCCCTTGTACCATTCTGTTTGATGTTCTCTCTTTATGACATTCCTCTATTTGTATCTGCATTCTTCTCTATGTTGTAAACCTTTATCTTTTCTTTTTCTTGTGTTTTCCTTTTGGGGATGATGCAAGGCATCAAGAAATTTATCTCTCTCTCTTCCATGTTGACCCAAAATATTTTCTTTATCTTTTTCATTTGTCTTATGTTTTCCTTTTTGGGGATGATGCAAGACATCCCGATACATTTAGGTCTCTTCCATGGCTGACCAGAAAGTTTTTCTTGGTTTTCTCTCTCTTTGTGTCATTCTTCCCATTCCATGAGTATTTGGGAAATGAGGATAGTTTCGAGCTCTCTAAAAACATTGTAGGAAAGAAATATTGACCCCAAATCCATGAATCCCTCATGTGTTTGGAGTTTCATTTTGGGGGAAACCCCTCCCTTTTCATGACATAGCTTTATTTGGAAACATATGACTTGGAATACGGATTTCCAAATAAGCTCTCATGTCCTCTTTATTGTTAGCAATTATCATTTGCTACTTTAAACCCAATTTCTCTCACAACATGGTTTTAGCAATTTCTTTAAAGTGGGGGCATACATTAGCATTATTCTTTTGCATTTCATGTTTCATTGTCTAGTCTTCTTACTTCATGTGATGCATCTTTTTCTTTTTGGTGACACTGAGTGTGATGTCCTTCAAGAGTATGATCTCTCTTAACATATTATATTCCTCTTAGCAGCTTGATGTGACACACTGAATCCCCTAAGTTGTGAATCCTCTATTATTTGATTGGTCCTCTCTTGGAGACATTAGGCACAATGTTCCCTAAGTTAAGACCTTACATGAACTAAGAAAAAATCCTTTGAACGTACCTCACACTTATTTTGCATTTACAATATTGGTTATATGGCCACCTTGCATAACACACTTTGCTTTCCTATGGAGTGCGTCTTGTTTGTTCATGGATGTCAAGGATACAAATCTTTACTTTCCTCATGAATCTATTGTTCATGTTGTGTGGTATCTTATCAAATTTATCAGGAGGTATAGCTTTGGTATGTTTTTATTTATTGGAGCCAAACATAGGTGTGACTTTCCCATAGCCACTTGGTTGTCTTTGTGAGCACATACCAGCTATGTGTGTATCTATCTCGTTGGGGGCTTACCTAGTGGATGGCTTAAGGTTCCATTAGCCCTTATAAGCATGTGTTTGTTTTCATGGTGGAAATCTTCTTCCCACTTGTAAATTTTTCTAGGATAAATATCTTATATCTAATCCACATCATGATGGACAAATGATTGAGGCTTGATCCACCCATCTTTTTCCTTTTCTTTTTTTCTGTCTTTGGTAGTGTATTCTTGTGCCTTGTTGTTGCTCCTTATATTATTTACATGTGTGTTCTCTTGTGCCTATGTTTATTTTCTATAGTATCTTGATCCTAGGTGCTTTTGGAACCCTCTTAATCATTGTCATCCTATCTTACTAGTGTTGGTACACTTGGACCCCTTTTGATGCAATTTTGTCTACTTTAGTGTGGGTTTGAACCAAATTCCTCCTCTCACTAGAGTGTGGGCTAAATTAGTGTAGGAAAATGTATCCCTTTACATTTTCATAATTTTTTTGTCCCTCCCTATTAAAATTAGCCTTCTTTATGCCTTATTTGGTCCTATTTTTCATCCACAAGCCATATTTAAAGCATTTTTTTGAGGATAATCCCATAACATCTCAAATTACCAATCATAATATAATGTTTTTGGTTTGTACAGCCTAAATTTAGTGATTTGGGACTCATATTCCACCTTGGGTATATGGGTCCCATGTATGTTTTGGGGCCTAAACCTAAAATTGGCATAGAACATAATATTTATTGAAATTTGTGTCTTGAGCTTAACCTATTAGGAATCATATGCCCCAACTGAATTGAGTCCCGCTGACCTTGGACCAAATTTTGAATTCAATTCATGGTGGTATTTTATCCTTCTAGATCTAATGTCGGCTTGTAGTGTTGTAATTTTGAGAAATTTGGCATAAACAAGTGTAAATACAAAGTTATTTCACATAATTTCTCCTAGAAATTTTTATGAGAAAGTCTGATCTGAGCATTGAAGAATTCTAGCAATTCAAGAGCATTCAAGATTTGATTATCAATAATTTTGGGGCTACACTCAAGATTCAAGCATCATGTTTTTTTTTAGCTAAAATTTGTAATGTAGATTATTATGATTCAAGCAAGCATTCAAGTGAAGATACATAACATTCAATCAAGAGTCAAGATATAAATTCATTCTAGCCGTTAATTACAAGGTTGTAGCCTTTATTCCAAGGGTTTAGTGAGTTGCATTATTTCATATAATTTGTTCATTCACTATTCCTTTATTCTATTTCATTTCATTTCAAGGTTTTATTACCAAAATAGGGTTTGACCAAGGTAAACCCTTATCCACAAAAAAAAAAAAAATTTTTCCCTCTCTTTATGTGTGATTTGAAGATTTAGGTTGTATATCCATTGAAGAAAAATATTGGATAAAAGTTATCAAAGTTGTCATCTACATTGCAAGATCACGAAAAGTCATCTATAGGGAAAAATTCAATGTTTTGGACTAAGAGATTTGACAAGAGAGAAGCTATAGGAGAACACCAAATGATATTATAGTTTCATATCAACCATTATATTGGGAATAAATCACCACTTGTGGCATATAAGTCCCAATATACCATATTTCAAGCATTTTCTATAGATCTTGGTTTAGTAGTTCCAGATTTTTTATTCAGCCCGAAACCCTAAACTGGGAATAAATTTCCCCTATTAGCATATGGGTCCTAGTGTTCTTTAAAAGTTATATTTTCAAGAATTCAAACCTTATTTCAATCCTCTTGAGTTTTCTAGGTGCACCTATGTTTACCTCCAATTTTTTATTCTGATTTAAGCTCATCATATCATTAGGTTTTGCATGTAAATTTCATTACTTGTCTTTTCAAGTATTTTGTTGGTGGTGAACCCCCTTATTGCATTTAATCACACCTAAGGACACCTTATTTTAGATCTATTTCCCTCATTCCAACCCTATATTGATATCTCTATGGTTTCCTTGAATGAAAATTGAAGGAAATAGGTGGAAAGGTCTTGAAACCCCTTTTGTATGTTTCATCTCCTAGAACATAGAACTCATAATTTTATTTATTTTCAAAAACTACCTTTGAATCAATATAATCAAGGATTATCTTTTGGTTCTCATTTAACATTTTTTCTTATGGATGCATTGATTTTTTTCTTCTATTCAAGCAATGGAGTAACTTTTCTTTCAATTGATTTGGGTATGTGCAGGATCATGATGGGCCAAAAAGTGGCAATATGATGGGCATGTGGTTAACGACATTTTTTTACCCAAAATTGATGAAACAAAAAGGGTTTTTAAAGGAGATTCTCAGCTTTCCACCAATATAAATTATGCTTTACTTTGAATTTAATAAGTAATTATTATTCATTTTCTATTTGAATTGCGACTAAAGTTTGATTGATAGGTTGATTGAAAAAAATTTATAGCTTTCAAATGGTATCACATTTTTTCAATCCAAAACATGTGTCACATTATATGCTTTGCATACTATAGGATTAAAAAAATAGAAATTTAATTTATTAAAATTTTCACCAAGTTAAGGTGGTTAGACATCGAGTTTTTTATATTTTTTTAAAATTGTAAAAAAAAATTCATAATTAATTATTTACTTGGAAAAAAACTTACAAAAAATATGCATCACATTTGTACATGAGTCCTCTAATTATATCTAAAATATTATAAAAAATATTATCATTTGATTGTGATTAGGGTGGTCAGACAGACACCTACTTCTTATTTTTCCCTAAAATTTAAGTACTCTTGCATTGAAATTTCAAATTTTCACCAAATAGATTTTTTTTTTAAACAAACCTAGTAGTTTAGAAACTATATTCAATTTTCTACATATTCTATTCTTACATATTTTTTAAATAATATAGATAACTTATTCAAATTTTTACGTCAAGTTGCCTAACTCTGATTTTTATAATTTTTTTGCCACTTAAGGGCCTATTTTTTCCATGATGGTCTTGCACATACCCATTTATCTATGGTTATGTTTCTATAATATGGATCTTTAAGTAGTTTTATAATATTATCGATTTTTCGGTTTCCTTTTGTAAGGAATTAAGGTTATTAGAAGCCAAAGGTTGGTCTATTTTAGGAGTTTTCTTTATTTCTAGACTTTGTGTGGATAATGAACTAGTCAATCCAGTTCTCAAAGCTTATATCTAAGACAAAATTACATATAAAATCTGAACAATCTTTACTTTATTGTATTTTTTAATTAAGTCATGTCCACGTCCACACTACAGATCGTAATAAGTTATCCAAAGTATTTTAAGATGATTTAGCCCAATAGATACACCTCTTGCAAGTTAGTGTGAAGAATCTATTAGCAAAGGCATCATTGTACATTGCTATTATTACATGATGTTATAGGGGAACCTACCTTGGTTTTGTAGAGCCTAAAGTGAAAAAGAGAACTTGTAACTATATCTCCTATTTTTTTTCCACTGACTTAGGGTTTATGAGCATAAAACAAGCTAATTTTTAGGGAAACCCAAACAATCAGTTGGAAACAACAACACTTGATAAGGCATGATTGAAAAAATAGTCCATAAATTTATTATAATGAAGCTTGTTGGTCTTTTTGCTAGAGAAATATAACATCAACACCTAGCATTATACCAATTTCTTGCTAGTGGAGCCATGTGTTTCATGAGAAAACTAGGATAACATAACTTTCCAGCCGTGTGAAACTTATCACATTTCATTGGCACCTAGCATAATCTAGTTTTATGTCTAGCAGATCTATGTATTTTAGCATTTTAACATTTTATATGTGTATTTTCAATAAATGATGTTAAGTAATTAGGAAAACCTTATAGACTAAGGCCTCTTTACCTTGTTGACTCCAATATTTAGTTTTGTGTACTAAATTTTGGTTTTTTTTGTTACATTTGTGTGTTATGCTTTCTTTACATGTGTACCATGTTTTGGTTGTATATTTGGTGTGGTTACTTTATATATTTTGTGTGTTTTATTTTTGCATTATTTTCCTATGCTATGTTTGGTTTATGTATTCTTTTATGCATACTCCCTTGATTGATCTATGTATGAATGAATTTTTCTCTGTCTTATGTGCATGTTTGTCTTAATATTGTGGATAGACCAAATACTGAGTTAGGGGCTTGTACACCCCTTAATTTGGTCTCATCCCATCTCTTCACTGTTACGATATGCATATTTATTCCTATTAGAACACAATGATCTACTAAGAGAGGGATGAATCAATAGATACCAAAATTTATCTTAAAACCTTTATGCAGATTACTTCCTTGACTCCAATTACCTCATGCATAATTGTTCTTTTAGCTCTTAGTACTTTTATGAATTATAATTCATAATCCCTTAATAAGAAGATTAATCATATAGAGAGACATAAATATGCATACACATAAAAGCATCACATAACACCATATGTATGTGGAAAACCCAATATAGGAAAAACCATGGTGACTAAGGTTGCTTGAGTCTACTGCTCAAATCTAGCATCACAATACAAATCTCTATTACAATGTTTTAGGGCTACAACCCAAGGAAGCATCAACTACCTAATTTATAAACTACAACTTCAAGGAGACTACAATCCCTTGTTCTGAGCCACAACTTAATACAATAAGAACAATCTCAAATATGCACAGAATTTTTTCTACAAAACATGAGATGCATCAATACATGCAATAAATTGTTGTACTTACTGCAACTCATACTCTGCTACTGAAGCCGCACTCTTAGCAACACAACCCTACTTTGTACTCTCCTCTACATAGAAAAATCACTATTTTATCTTGTTGCACTACTCACTCTCTTCACCATGAATGTAAACACCTAGAGGATATTTTGTATTATCGTCTAGGACTTCACAAAATGAATTCTTTGTCTACTCTATTGTTCTTTCTTTTCCTCTTCTGCACTTAGAAATTTTTCCATTCTATCTTCTTGTGTTACACACTTTCCCTCTATGCCCCTGCTACACACTCAACAATACATACTTCTATTCAGCTCTTTGTGCACTAGTCAAATTCACACACAATTGATGCAACAACTAAGAAAATACTCATATTTTATTCCTTTTTCCTTAACTCCACTGATCTACAATCTCTTCCTCAAGATTCTCTCAACTGTCCAGATCAGCTCACGCATCATATTATGGTTTCCCTTCCTTGAAAACTTCACCATCAAGGTACCTATACCTCAAGCTATAAACCACTATCCAACTTAGCATTAATTCATCTAATAGGATCCATCAAATATCTTCATTGTCACTTTTCCTCTACATCGAGCCAATTTCATAATTAATTTAGTTGCAACAAAATTTCCCCATTCTATATGTAAAACCCTAAAATTTGATTATGCATTCAAAGCATTCTTTTTTTCATCCAATTTGATTTGATCTTAATCACCTATTATGGTTTACCACATATCTTTCCCTACACAATACCTATGCATCAAGCCTCACAACATTACATTTTTCTCAAAAATTTTGTTAGGAATAACATCCTGCAAAACCCTAAGATCGAATATGCATTAAATGCTCTCTTCTAATCCTTTGATCTTATTTTGATCCCAATCATTCTTGCAATCTGTATCACCACCCTAAAGATAAAATCTTCATTTAATTGGTCGTTTGGTGTGGCTAGAACAATTAACTACTTCCTTTGTGTTAGTTACCAAACAAAAACCTTTTTCACATGGAGTTAGCCATTTGTGATTACTGCATTCAATTCTGGGCCATTGATCTACAGATTCTACACCATGATCATGTTCTTTCCATTCATCTTAGCACCTTTAAATCACCACCATTCAATTAGCTTTAGTTTGACTATCACCATTGATTCTCATCTCATTCCAATCACTTAGCACCATCCAATCTTTGTCCCTTGATCTCCACCGTTGATCAACCATATTACTCTATTGCTAGGACACTTTACCAACTCTCTCTAAAACAAGGTCACACCAATATGCTTGCAATGCTATCTGATTTTTCCAACAACTTACATTCCATCCATGTCATAACCACCTAATTCTCAATAGTGATGTGAATTATCATATCAAGCAATCATTGATTGCCACCTATACTCTTCTTTCACAATCCATCATTGTCATCATCCTATTAGGTCCCACATAGCACCTCATCACTCCATCAGTGGGACACCATTGCTAGTCCTACAAATGTATCACTGTCACATCAATGTGCTTCTCACTTCATTGGATGGATGCCAACTTCACACCTGTTGATGTTCCTTTGTCTTGCTAATAAATCTTATCGCTTCATCGAGGGGACATCCATCAAAGTCCTACTAATTTTCCTAGCTCACACTAATATCCCTTGTTGTTATATGGTCCCCACACCATCATGTCACCACATGCCCTATTTTATTTGTTGCTTTCTTCCATGTGCCATCTTGTCATTCGATCTCTATTTGTACCCTCGACACATGTTATCTTACCTAGCTAGGTCCCACTTCCAACATCATACTCTTATCTCCCTATCATAGGACAATCTCCATTATGCTAGTGATACACCAAAGTCACATCGATGAAGCACATACACTCATCCATCATTTCATCACTGGGACATGCTTCAAGGTCCTACTAATACACAACCTTCACACCAATGAAGCAAATTTTCACCAAAATCATTTGATCTTCCTTTGATCAATCTTCACCATTCCCCGCTTGCCCCACGGGTCTTGAATGGACCCCACTAAATTCTTAGTAGGGTATGTGGGCAACTATCATGTGTACACCTCTAACATCACCTTCCACTTAATTTTTATGTTTCCATCACGCACCATTTGATCTTGTTTAAGATCAATGGTTTTCCACTATCCCCATGGGACCTAGCCAAGATCCTCCAAAAGCTCAACGAAATTTATGAGCACCATCGGATCTTCAACATTCGATCACTTCCATTCAATCTCTACCATTCATCAAGAAATATTGCAATATCACTACTTTGTAATCCACAAAAAGGATGTGGATTACCATTCAATTAGTCCCATATTTCCATGTGTCATCTTTGTGATCACTAGCACCCATGTCATTAAGATTGGGTCCCAGATTGGACACTACCTTCTCATCACTTTATCGAAGAGACATAACTAAAGGTTTCACTAATGCCATCCAGTCTCACCAATGATGCTACCACACTCCTTATCACTCCATCACTAAGAACATAAACTTTAGAACCTCTTGTCATAGGTTACTAAGTTATGAAAACCCACGACAAGACAGCATATAGATATCAGGTTGTCAGAGGGTATTTAGCTTGACTCATGGTCATACACCGATGTCATGCCAATGAAATGATAATCAAACTATTGGAGAAACTCTTGGGAAAGTCTTGTTGAAACCATTCACCCTTGTCGATAAAGCCCTTCTTACATCTTTAGAACACTGCCAACCTAGATGATGGGACTGATCACCTCTATGGGATGAATGACTTTAGTTATCACTTAAGTAATTGGCAACTTTCCACAACAAGTCAATGAAGAAATATAACTCTATAACCAGCTTCACCATGACTGCAAGTATCCTTAGGGTTTAACTGTTAAACCCTAAAACACTTGAGAGAAGAAATAATACATTTATAAGAACATCCTTCACTCTCTTGACCAATATACTGCATCACTCAAATGCTCTCAAAAAACCCATCATGAATCTGCTATTGGATTTTTCTTTTGAACCATTAGAGAAAACTTCTTTTTTCATCATGCACTTCACTCTCTCCTAGGATCATGTATTACTCCCTTTGCCTGATTTTCACTTTTGACATCAATGACATCTATATGCACTTCTACACAGGATTAATACACTTCTCCTTTGATCTCCTTTTGACATTAGTGACAACATATTCCAACAATTCCTTTACTATGAGTATGAAGATAAGATCATACTCTCACTAAAGTGGGCTAAATTAGCATCATAAATTTTCATCCCTGATAATTTTGCACTACCTTGACACCATATTTTTCTTACAAAATTAATTATAATAATAATTTAATTAACATTATTGTAGATTGATAAATTATATTTAAATCCATGTCATCTTGATAAATTTGAGTAAAAATCACCAAATCAAGGGTGTGGGGAAACCTTGACCTTAAAGGTTTCTTAATTCAAATTTAAATTTTTGTGTAGGTCTTTGGTATATTAAAATGATCTTGGGTTGACCTATATTTACAAATATCAATCAGGATGCATATATAAACTATTTTTTCTTCTCATTTGAATACCTAATCATTATTATGATCTATCATGCAATTATAATGGAGAATTATTGACTTATCCTTTACATGCTATCAACAAAAAGCTATTAAGTTTTATGGACTAACATCTTATTGTCCTACAAAGAAATAAATGCATCCATCAATCAAGTTTTGTGGCAACTTGTGCATGTAGATAACTTCATCAAGGAGTTTATGCCAAGGTAACATGTCATTTATAATTTTATGTCCATCAATTATTATTTTTTGGCCTTTACTTTACCTAGGTCATGCCCTCTTGATTATCATCATTTGCTATACATGGAGGTAGAAATATCAAAATGTGGTTTGACTTAGGTAATCCCCTATACAACATGACCATTCCCCCCATTTGCATATGTGCAAGTTAGACCTAGAGGTGTCATTAATTAACAATCATAGGAAACACAAATTAGATTTCAACCTACATTTTATATTGTTCAGATCCCAAAAGGAAGCATCTCATGTCTAGGGAACCTAGGACCCTTTTCCTTGCAATTCAGTCTCAAGTTTTATTCACAAGTTCCTCCCTATCACCATTTCTTAGATATGGGTATAGTTGGTTAGTTTCTTTTTTATTTATGTGCTAAAATGCATTTTTAGGTCTAGGGTTATATATCCAATAGGCTTGTTAAAAAACTCATCGAATTTATCATCTCTACAACTAAAAAAGGAAACAAACCCTAGGAGATTGGCTCTCCCTTGTGGCAACAAGCTAGTTATCAAACCTAGTTAATTTTGTGTCCCTATGTGAAGACAAGTGTAAAGAGATCAATCTTTGTTGGATCTAGGATAACTTTTCCTACTTCATAGTGATGTAGGAGAAGGTGTGATTTAGACCATAGATATTTTTTTCCTACATCATAGTTTGGTGAACCCAATGTTTGTTACACTTTTAAAAATGTTCTAAAGTCTTAATTAGGTTGTGTTAAGGTCTGAATACAATCTGAGAGTGTTTGAACTAGTCATTTATGCATGTATAATTTTTTGAAAAAAATCAATTATAGTGTAAATAGTTGCATACTCTTGGTTAGACAAGGAGCTACAAAAGTTCCATTTTTTAGATTTTTTGAAGTAGGTCTAGTTGATTATTACATGTTACAATCTTAAAATTACCTTGGTAAAATATTGCATTAATTTAAAAATCTAAAATTGTATCCATGGTTGTGTATCACATAGAAAAATTGAAATTTTGTGCACTTATACTCACATCACATACATACTAATTCACATCTACTTCACATCTATCTACTCTATTTCATTGCACTTATCTATTGCTCCACTTTCACCACTAACTCATCCTATATTTATACCATCTTCAACTTTGAAACATATCCAGAGTTGGCCATCCAATAATAAATTCAAATTAGGTTGGCACCAAAACATTCTAGGGTGGAATTAGAATGAGGGTGACCAAAAAACATGCTTGACAAGGACCCAGATAGGTCCAACACACTCCATGAAATTCAAAGGTAATGTTTAACACAAGGTTGACCAAACCAGTGTAGAACACATAGAAAAATTAAGCACACACAACACTTAGAGTGATCCAATCCTTCCAGATACTAGAATTATCTTCAATACAATCATAATAGCTTAACTCTAGAACATCAATTCATAAGACTCAACCAAAGATAAATCCGGACCAACAACTTTTCTTCCAGACCTCAACTAGATACACAAAAAACCACAGTTCACAATTGGTGAACATAACTTGCACTATACAATGAATGAGAGACCAAAAATCTAGATATAGTATCTTCCAACAAAAATGATCAACATATCTAAACCACATGAATATAGAAGTAAATCTTAGAGAAAAACTCAAAGAAACCACTAAAGACTTGCAACCTTTCTCCGTTACAATTTTCTTAATATCCTCAGCATATACAACTAATAACCTGTAATCATCAAAATAATGACAACTAGTTGATAACTAGTTAACTAGTTGACATCAATGAAAGCACCTTCATTCTTGCAACAATCTCCCCTTTTTCATTGATGGAAACATATGATGTGAAAAACCATAAAAGACAACATACTAGCTCTAAACATAATTTTCATGAATTTTCTTTCTATTTCCCCCCCTTAGTAGATAATATTTTTTACATCTTCCTCATTCCTTATCTCCCCCTTTAATATCCATGGAAAAGAAAAAAGATGTTTTACATTGATTTCCCCTTTGACATTAATAACAAAATACTCTTTCATTGACAACACATGCCACTACCTACTCCCCTTGAGAGGTAGCCACCAAAACATTAGTCTAGAAGAAATAAAAATCCATAGTTCAAGAAAGGAGGGGAAATGACCACTAAATTCTCCTTGAGATACTCAAAAGTATCTTTAGGAAGAACCTTTGTAAATATATCAACATTCTGATCCTTCATAGGTACCACAACCTTCTCTCTCAAGAAATGATACTTGATATATATATGATTTTTCCTTGAGTGCATCACTGGATTCTTTGAAATATTGATTTCACTTGTATTATCATAGAAGATAGAAATAGGATAATCATATACAACTTTGATATCTTTCAATGTTCGTTTCATCCATAAAAACTATGTACAACAAGATGCAAAAGTAATATACTCAGCTTCAGTAGTAGACAAGGAAACTAAAAATTTCTTTTTACTTAACCATGCCACCAGTTTGCAACCAAGAAAGAATGCACCACCACTTGTACTTTTTCTATCATCTACACATCTAGCCCAATTTGCATTTGTATAATCACTTAGTTTAAAGTCATCATCTATAGGATTCCATAAGCCATAATCCAGAGTGCTATTCAAATATTTGAATATTCTTTGAACAACAACATGTGTTTCCTTAGGATCTTCTTAAGATCTAGCCACAAGATAGACAACATGCATAATATCTGGTCTAGTAGCAGTCAAATACAACACACCTCCAATCATAGATCTATATTTTCTCTTATCAACTTTCTAGGTGAATCATCATATTTTCCTAATTTGCAACCAATCACCATAGGAGTACACACTGGTTTGGAACCATCCATCCCAAACTTCAACATCTCTTTCACATACTTAGACTATGAAATAAAAATCCATTTTTCTATTTGATTAATTTGTGGCCTAAGAAAGAAATATATCTCAAATTATTTTTGCATTTCTTCTGCAAACATCTTACACATAATTTTGTTTCCTTCAAAAATAATGTCAACATATACAACCATAATCAATATTTTATCATTTCCAATTTTAAAATACATATTACTATCTACCATACCTTTGTTGAAATCTTGCTGAATCAAATATCTATCTAACCTTTCATACCAATATCTAGGAGCTTGCTTCAATCCATATAAAGGTTTCTCCAATCTATAAACTATATCTGGTTGATCTGACAACTAAAATCCTTCTAGTTGTGTTCCCTGTAGACCTCTTATTCTAGCTTACCATTAAAAAATTTAGACTTGACATCCATTTGATAGACCTTGAAATCTTTATGAGAAACAAATGCTAGGAACATTCTGATAGCTTCTATTCTGGCCACTCCAGAGAAAAAGTATCTTGAAAATGTATGCCTTCTACTTGCTATTAGCCCTTACACACAAGCCTTGCCTTATTTTTTATCACTTTTCCATTCTCTCTCAAGTTATTTTTGAATACCTAGTTTGATCCAATTATTTTTTTATCTGCTAGTCTTGGGACTAATTCCCAAGATTGATTCTTTTTGATCTACATGAGTTCTTTCATATCTTCCATTCAATGCTCAACTCTACACACTTCACTTCTAATATTTGGTTCAATCTTATAAATTAAATACAAATTTATATCACCAGTAGCAACTCTGCTTCTTGTTAATACTTATTTTGTCTTATCTCCAATGATCTAATTTTCTAAATAATTTTTCTACACATATCTAGGTGTCTTAGGGGACACCACCAAATCTTCTTTAATTATTCTTCATTCTACTTCTCTTGCTCATCCTTCTCATGTTCTTATACAATTTCTTTAATCCTTACATAGTTATATTCATTAGATACTTATCCATCGACATCGGTTGAATTCTTCATTGCTTCATTAACCTTGACATTTGAGCTTTCTACAATATTTCTTAGTCTTTTATTGAAAAATCTATAAGCTATTTTTTAGTAGAATATCCAAGAAAAATACTTTCATCACTTCTTGCATCAAACTTTTCTAAATTTTCTTCATCCCTTCTCATATAAAATTTGCTTCCAAATACCTTGAAATATTTAATAGTAGGAATTCTTCCACACCATAGCTCATAGGGGTCTTTATGTTGTTTTATTTTTCTTGAATTGAATTGAATACATAAAAAAAAAATGTGAATAGATTCTATCCAATAAAATTTTTGTAGACCTACTTCAATAATCATTGATCTAGTAGCTTCTTGAACTGTTATGTTCTTCCTTTCAACAATTCCATTTTATTGAGGAGTTCTCGGAGCAGATAACTATATTTTTATTCCATGAACTTTATAAAACATATTAAATGCATTGGAAGTGAATTCACCACCTCTGTCAAACCTTAAGCATTTTATCATCAAATTTACTTCATTTTCAACCATAGCTTTGAATGTCTTGAATCTATCTAATGCATCAAAATTTTGTCTAAGAAATGTAACCCATGTATACCTAGAGTAATCATCAATCAGAATCATAAAGTACCTTTCACCTTGTAGACTTGCCACTCTTTTATGACCAAAAAGATCTGTATGAGGTAAATCGAGTAGTCTAGTAGTAGATTGTTCCTTTGATCTGAAATAATTTCTTGTTTGCTTTCCAAACTAAAAATTCCTACAAATAGCATTAACAAGCTTTGTAATCCTTGGTAAATCTCTCACATCCTGAACTGGACTAATCCTTTCCAAGTTATAAAAATTGATATGAAAAATTATCTAATTCCATAGCCAACTATCATTAATCTGAGTCATAAGAATCTTTCTTGATTTCACATTTTTAATCCTTAAATACAAGATTATATCCTTTACTAAACATCTATCCAACACTCAAGAAATTATTCCTTAAGCCCTTAACGTAGTAGACATCATCAGTATTATGCTTTCCATCAAAACTTACTAAACCTATCCCACAAATCTTAGCACCAGTATCATCTCCAAACATAACTAAGCCTCCATAATATTTTTCAAGTTTAACAAACTTACTCTTATAACTAATCATGTGATGTGAACAACCACTATCAACAAACCAATAGTTCTTTTCCTATTTAGCATGTAGGAAAAAGATCACAATACCTTCACTTTTCTTCTTCTCTAGAGGGAATTCCTTCACCTATTTTTCAAAATCAAAAGAAGTAGGTTCATGTTTTATAGCCAAGAACAAGAATTCATTGTCACCAGGATCTCCTAAATCAAATCCCTCATTAGATATACCAGCATCCTCATTCACATAATATTCTCTATTGATCTTCTTGCTTTTGTTTTCTCTCATATCTTTGTTTATTCCTCTTAGCTCTTTTTTTAAACCTTGAAGCATAATGACCTATTCCTCCACAACTAAATAATTTAAAGGGTAACTTACCTTCATACTTTTCGGAGCCTTTCTTCATCCTTCTCTCAAAGTTAGCTTTTGCTTCATCTAGATCTTCAACTCTTGTAGCCTTAAAAGAAATTTCTGATTTGGATCCATTTCTCAAATATTTCTCTCTCATCTCATAAGATGTCAAAGTTCCCAATAACTGATCTTAAGTGTAAGTCTTGTAATCTATATGTTCTTCAATAGCACATACCTTTTTACTATAAGCATCAGGAAGAGTTTGAAGAATATTCTTTACAATCTTGGATTCATGTACTATAGCACCAAGTCCTCAAGCACCAAGTCTTCACATTTCAGCTACTACATTATCCAATCTCTATACATAGGCTTTAATATTTTCATCTTCAGACATATGCAGGAGCTCAAACTATGTTTCCAAATTATGTAACTTTGCCTCTTTGACCCTTTCATCACCTTCATGCACCTTTTCTAAAGTATACCAAACTTCTTTAGCAATCTTTAGATTTTGAACTTTTATCAACTCAAAATCTACAAGACTATTCTTCAAAATTAAATTTTCCTTAATTTTCATTTCACATGCCTTGATTTCATCATTCATTGAGATCTTGTTGGTTTGTTCAGAGAACCTTTGTAACCTATTCTTTCAGTTCCTAAATTTTTTTTTTTATTCTATATAAGATTAAAAATGAGCAAACTCCTTTTTCTTCACATCTTGTCATCTTATCTTTGACCCTTGAGGTAGCTGAGGAAAATTAACCATTCAAGGTCACATGATTTTGAGGTGTCAAATTTCCTCTATATTTTGGTGAACCTGACATGAAGCTATCCTTATCGCAATATTTTGTTGAAAATATCCTCTCTTGTTTGGATTTTTGTTAGACCAAGTGTTGTGATACTTTTATGAGTTTCAAAACCCCATATATAAATTCCATGCATGTAGTTAGAAGAAGCATTCAATACTTGGATATGGGTTCAAGACCATAGTTCAATCCTATTTGCTAGAGTCCTAATTTTGAGAAGTTCACTATAGAACTGTCACTTGGCTACACTGCCCCTTCTATTTTCATTGAAGTTCTTAAAAATATTTAAATTGGTTTTCATTTGAGTACTCCATTTTAATCCTCTCTTCTAGATAATGATACCACTCTTAGGGTCCCCTTTGAGCAAGTCTAATATCTAGAGGGGAGACTTCATGAATTTGAGGATTTCCTAAACTATGATCATTTGTACACTCAATATGGTCCTATTATTTATGGTCTAAGGAATCTACTTATCTCATAACATAAAGGTCTTGAGTTGCTTCATGGAATATATAACATAGTAGAGACCAATGTACCATCATATATGACAATCTTGAGCCACCCTTAGGATACGACACTGGAGATCACTAGTACATTGTTGAATCAATTAATGTTAGAGTTATTCATGCACATGGTGGATACAAATTATTTTGTACCTTCTTTCACTTATGGTGATAACACATACTCTAATCCAAGAGTCAATGTGAATCATGTTCCATTGGGTTTTGAGGTTCCTATTCCTAGATGAACATCCTGAACCTCTACGCCTATGAACAGATAGCCTCCACCACCTCCACCATCTAGTCCTATTGTAAATGCTTTGTTAGAAAACATGGGGCATATGCAATCACAATTTACTAATCTAACCAACACTGCCTCCAAATCCATGTTGCCACCTTATTACACCCATGGTCCCTTAGCCCTCACCAATCTTAATTTTCCCATTCCCCAAGGGTTATAAATTATAAAATTTGATAAGTACAATGGTAGGGGTGATGCATAGAGCCATGTCTCCTCATTTACTGGCATGTGTAGTGACTTCCTCTATCAAGATTCTTTGCTAGCCAAACTATTGTCATGATCCATCAAGGATCATGCATTAGATTGGTTTTCCTTATGTCCTAACAATTCCATCTTCTCCTTTGACCAATTATTTAATCAATTATTGCAACAATTCCAAGAAAATATTTGGTCAAAGATCACTTTTATTGATCTCATCCACTGTAACCAGGGGACTCATGAGAAGGTAATTGATTTCATTACCCACTACCAATCCATGTTTTCTCAAATCTCTTTTTCACTACCTGATTACTATGTCCAATGTGTGTTTATCAAGAATGTATAGCCGACATTGAGAAAAATAATTATCTTGACGAAGTATCATTCCTTCACACATCTATGTATGATGCTTCATGTCTAAAAATAGATGGTGACACTATATAGGGTTTCTTCCTCATCCTCTCATCTTGATAGCCAGATAATCGTGTCTATTTATAGGTAGTCCAAAAATAATGAGGTCATAATTAATTTGGTTTTTATTCCAAATGATAAAAACACCACATGATGAAACAAAGTTTTCACAAAACTATTTGAATCCTATGCAAGTATCGTTAAAAAGATATTAAAATATGGTTTAATCACTCTATCAAAAATCAGACCTTTGCTCGATGTAAAACCATATCCTAACTAGTAGAGTACATAATAGCTTTATCAATATCACCAAGTCCTTGGTCATAATACCAACCTTTGTGTTCATCTTCTACATGTAGTCCAAGACCACATAGATAGGGGTGTCATCCAATTTGATGGTAGAAAAGAACACAAAAAAAATCATATCCAAGCCTAATATCCAACTAAATATCTACACAAATCCCTTTCCTTCTCATTTAGCTAATATAATAGAATTTGCTTCTTCATATTATGATCCTAGTCCTTCTGAGTATGTGAACATGATCCCATTCACTCCTATCTCTCCTTTGAGTTATGTAGAAAAGATTCCTAATATAACCTTTACACCACATGACTTACCCCTTAACAAGGAACATTCTTTGCTTTACATGCCAGCCCAAGTCAATGGTGACATCATGACTAGCGTTATGGTTGACCCTACTAGTCAAGTTAATGTTAGTATGAAAGTGACCCTTTTCATATAATGTACACAAGAAAAATGAGGAGTTGAAGGCCATCATCTATACTCATAATGTCCTCTTTGTACCACCCATTGGTTACATCTTTGTGTTCATCCTCGTTGGGCCTATATCTCTTGATGTTCCATTTATTATGATTCCTAAATCTGACCTATTCAGGGTAAGACTAGGCATTCCATGGCTAGTCTCCATGAATGGGGTTGCTTCATTACTCCAAAAATGTTTAAAATTACCTCATGATGGCATATTTCATACTCTCTAATATATTGGATATAAACAACTATGTCAAATGAGGGATTCTCCCTAGATCATTTTTAGCTCGCTCCTAATAGACCATTACTATCCCATGAAAACTTGATCTATAAGGACACATTTAGGTACAATATATGATTCATGACCCATCATGATACCTTTTCACTTTCTTCTCATGCTATAGCCATGAAGGCTTCTATTCATGCACATCAATGTGCTTCATCCTCTATGCCTTCTTCCTTGAAGGTCATAGACAAGCATGCTCTCACAGATGGCACTTATTCGTCTTCTTGGATTTCACAACCTCTAGTGGCATTGTCCTTTTTTCCTTGTAATATGCATAGCATAGGAAAAGAAAAGGCACCTATGTTGAAGAAATCTAAATCTCAAGTCTTCCAACTCCTGGTGTTTCCCATCGTCCCTTTCCCTATCTTTTATAGTAAGTGAACTCACATGATAGGAATTGGTTCTTCTCATGTTGTTCATACATATTGGCACCTGAGGCCTCCTTTTGTTCCTTCACCTACCTCCAAAGAAAAAAATGTTAACGAGCCTATGATCAAGACTATTCCTCTAGTGGAACAAGATTTCCTAGAATCTTCTTGGAATGATGTTCCTAGTAGTCATAGCTATTGAAATTGACTTGTATGTGAGTATAAGCATCATCAATGACCATTTTATTGGGAGTGTGAGGCCTTGCAGAAGATCAAGGATGCACCTTCTATTTATACTTGTGTTCTTGTCTCTACTTCTACTTCCATTCATGCTTTTGTTCCTATCACTTTAGTCTCACTTTTGGATTCTTTAATGGGTCCGAATGAACCTTACCCTATGAGGGTAAAAGTTTTCATCAATCCTTCTTCAAAGCATCCCCTAATCACATATTTACCTAGTATTCTTCCTTTTTCCTAGCCAATAGATATGCCTCACACAAAAATCATACTTAATGTAACTCCTTCCACCCCTACTCTTTCTTCTACTTTTGACATGAGGACTTCAGATCCTCAACCCAAGTGTAAGTTAAAGCACAAACTCCTCACAAATGATGATCAAAAAAATTATTCGTTCTCTTCTTCATCTTTATCTACTTTGGCTTCTACCATTCTTATGATGGAAAAGTAACCTCCTTCCCTAGTGTTTCTCACTACTCATCCTTCAGAGGCTAGAATTGACTCTCTAGTTTCTCATCCTCCTATTTTGTCACTACACTTCACTCAAAAGAATTGTATGTTTGAATCATTGGAGGATATTTTTTACTTTTTCATCTATCTTTTCTAGATTAATAACACTAAACTTGAAAGAGCTTTTCACTAGGGATGTTGAGGTGGTTTCCTCCTTAGCTCTTGCTATTAAATTAAATTTTTTCCTCCTTAGCATTGATGCCTCTTCCATGTTGGCCCAATATTTTTTTTCTTTTTGTGCTCTTCTTCTCATTCCAATCTATTTGGGGGGTGATGAAAATTCATATAATTTATACTCTCTATATCTATATACATTTATGATCAGTTCTAACCCCAAATAACTAGATCCCCTTGTGCTTTTAATCTCTTTATCTCTTTTTTATCTTGATTTTGTGTATTCTATGTGTTATCCCTCATGTGATAACATTCCATGGATACATCTCATTATGTATGTCATGACACATCTTTTTATCTATCTCTCTTCTCCTTATAATTACTTATATTACTCTATATAACACATATCATTCTAAGGGGGGCTATCATATCAGATTATTTTTTATTTTTCAAAAATATGGATCTTGATGTCTTTTTTTCTCAACATGTAGCTTGGGAGAAGCTTAACTAGACTTGTTCTTTTAGTGGTGGCCTTGCAATGTAGCTTGTAGCCATTGTAGCTGAGGCTTAAATTTAAGTTTGATTAAAGGTTAGCAAATCAATAAAGACAATAAACCCAAAGAGATTACAAAATACAATGGAAGTAAACCAAATAACGATTATACCAGCTAACCGTCGAGACCTCCATGCTTCACTTTTGTACCAATGGAAGTAAACCAAAGAACGATTATACCAGCTAACTTGTTGGCTGATGCGTTTCCCTCAGATTTGACGTGTGAGCAATCTAGAAATACAAGTATAATTCCTACACCAAGCTTTTAAGGATTTGATCAAAGTCCAATGTCTATGCCTAAATTCCTAAAAATGACTCAAATAAATCTAATTTTTAATATGCAAGAATAATGTAATTCATGTGCATGTAATGTCTCTATGTAAGGTGTAATCTAAAAATGAGAGAAAAATGGAATTTTATAGAAAATGCCATTTTGAATGGACAGATGAGATTGACTTCTGACAGAGACCTAAAATCAGAGGCCCAGATTAAATCTGATAATCTCTAATCAGGGTTAGGGAAAAGTCATTAATCGAGTGGTCGAGATGCCATCTAAGAAGATTGAATCAGCGGTGGAGAATAAATGAGGAAATTAATTTAAAAACAAATATTTTCAAAAATGAAGAAGATAAAGACTGAACTGAAGATCATATTTGAAAAAATCAAGAATCTGCCCGATTACTTGATTTTTGGAGGAAAGTTACCATTTTGAATTAACTTAATTCAAAATAATGATTTTGTGAAATAATAAATAATCGATTTATAGATTATTTACCAAAATGGACTATCAGTTAAGAATGTGATGACATTTTTAATATTTTTACTTATTTAAAATGAGAGGAATATTAATTTTTACAATTAAATAGTTAAATAAATTAATAAATTCATTTAATTATGACAATTAGTGACATTATTAAATAAATAACTAAAACTTATTTATTTAATAATCAGGAACAAATGACCGAAGAAGGGTGATTAAATAAATTAAAAAATTTATTTAATTAAGAGAAGACTTAGACAATTAACGACATATTTAATAAATAAATGAAATTTATTTATTTAATAATCATGAAGAATAAAAGGACATGAATTATTTAATTAATAGTCGAATGTGGACCAAAGACATAAGGGTATGTGGAGGATCATGATGGGCCAAAAAGTGGCAATATGATGGGTATGTGGATGACGACTATTTTTTCACCCAAAATTGATGAAATGAAAAAGGGTTTTTAAAGGAGATTCTCAGATTTCCAACAATATAAATTATTCTTTATTTTGAATTTAATAAGTAATTATTATTCATTTTCTATTCAAATTACGATAAAAGTCTTGATTGATAAGCTGATTGAAAAACATCTATAACTTTCAAACGGTATTAGATTTTTTGAATCCAAAGCATGCATCACATTCTATGCTTCACATACAATAGGATTAAAAAAATAAAAAATGAATTTCATGAAGTTTTGACCAAGTTAAGGTGGTCAAACATACGAGTTTTTATATTTTTTAAAAATTTGTAATAAAAAATTCATAATTAATTATTTACTTGGGAAAAAATTACAAAAAAATATGCATCACATCGGGGCATGAGTCCTCTACTTATATATAAAATATTATAAAAAAATATTATCATTTTATTATGGTTAGGGTGGTCAGACAGACACCTACTTCTTATTTTTTCACTGAAATTTAAGTACCACTGCATTGAAATTTCAAATTTTCACCAAATAAATTTTTTATTTTTTTAAACAAACCTAGTAGTTTAGAAAGTACATTTAATTTTCTACATATTCTATTGTTACATATTTTTGAAATAATATAGATAACATATTCAAATTTTTACATCAAGTTGTCTAACTCTGATTTTTCTGAATTTTTTGCCACTTAAGGGACTATTTTTTCCATGATGATCCTGGACATACCCATAATTAAATGTCATAATTATGCTAGTATGAAAGTGGTAAAAATAGAGCTTGCAGGCCTAGGTCATTTTTTATGTGTCTACATTTTGCCCCTCTTTGTCATAATGTAGCATGTCGCATTGTGACAAAGAAAATAAGTAAAAAATATGCCCCAATATAAAATAAGATGAGAAAGAATGATGAGGAGGGTTGCGGTATGCCCCCTCGAGAGGACAGACAGGTTCCAAGAACACGAGTGTGCTCTCGAAATTGATAAGAAGACTTAGAATATGAAGAGATAAAGGAATGTCAGTGAAAAAGATATGGATGATGAAGATGCAGACTAGATAAAATAATCCTTCAAAACTTGCAGTAGGACTTTAATATTTATTGGTCTTAATCATCATTCGGTGGTAAAAATGAGACAAATGGACAAAAAACACCATGATATGACATAGACCAAGGTGTGCAAGGTCATCCACTTGAAAAACAGATAGTCATAGACAAGGAATGTCCTAACTCATACTAAGGGCGAAGTTGCCCCAGTCTTTTTGTCAAGACAATCCACAGACAGCAGTCAAAGAAAATAAAATAGGCCAAGAGACATCATCGCACCTCTAAATCCTTCATGGGACATCCTCGAGGTAGCTAGTAACATGACCAAAAAGACAAGATAGTAAAAATATAAGACAAAATAGCCAAGATAGCCAAAAGATAAGACAAGATAGACCAGAAAGATTAACAGCCATTTATTTTGTTTGCCAATGTTTGTTTGCCAAAGATTGATTTCTTGTCGGTTTGACAGTTTTGACAGTTTAAGAGTTTTGCCAATTTGACGGTGTTAACAGTTCGACGGGGCCTATTGTTAGGAAGGACACATCCTGAAAAGGACAGGAAATTTTGACGAGGTCCAAATTTGAGAAGAACACATCTTCAAGAGGACCAAAGAGTGACGAGACTGACATTGTTTTGACTAATATGTTTTGGCAAGTTGACTGATGTTGACTGTATGATTGATTGGACTGTGCTGTTTGATTTTGACCAATTTTGACATTGACATTTCGAATGACTCTCTTGTGTCTGAGTTTGACGACGTCTGACTTATTTGACCAATGTGACGATTGTGACAAATGCCATGATTTTATTTGGACCAACCTAAAAGGACTGACCTAATGTCTTGGGGACTCATCAACTAATGGCCTTTCCTACGTAGCAAATGTGTAGAGACAACGTAGTTTGACAATGACATGGACTGACTGACATGACTGACTTTGACTCCATTTTTAGGATTTTGACACTGATTTGGATGTTTTTGTGTTTTTCTTCAGGATGTTTTATAATTTTTAGGTCTTTCTTCAAGATATTTTATGATGTTTTTGTCTTTTTGTCACTTTATGATTTTTTTGGATTTTGACGTTTAAGAGGATCATGATAAATGCATATGACTGATGCCTACACATGAGAATCCAAGGAAAAACATGATTGTGCCCCTAGTCAAGTTGAATACCAATTGACAGGTGATGACCACATTGTTTGACGTGGGAAGGACGCATCCTGAAACAACGTGAGGATGATGACGATAATGTGACGAAAGTATGGAGGTCTGCAGCCAGGCCAGGAATGCAATTAAGTAAAATTTTAGATAATGTGCTTCTATGGATTAAACTCGTTGCATTTGGAATAACTTGGTTAGGACCAGATGGGATGATGATTATCGTTAGACTGTTTGACAAGGGAAAGCCAAGATAGGTGATAGGCATGAAAGGATAGGGGGTGGCCTTGGTAAAAGATGGGAGACATGAGACTAATGGAATTGTCATATGATTTTCAAGGACTATGTCACATAAGGATAATGAGGTTTACTTTAGCAATGACATGATGTTTCACGGATAATGTATAACCAAAGGATAGGCATGTAAAAAGTTTTCCCAAAACATGATTTATGTGTGCTAGTTTTATGTCAAGACCAAGATAGGTGGGAATGATATGGATTAAATGGTCAGATGCCAATGCCAAGATGAAGGCCTAGGAGATGAGACGACTTGCCCCCAAGTGTAAGAGTCCACATAGATTATTTATTTTACACATGACACCTATTTTCTAGGTTTTCATCATGGTACTTATCCAGGGTGCCTATTTGCCAGGTTTTCAACATTGGATGAAATTTTTCTCTTTACTATTTTTTTGAATTTTTGATTTTTTTGGTGTCACCAAGATGCCTATTTTCCAGGTTTACATCAAGGTGGCAATGTTTTACATTTTTCAATTTTTTTTTTGTATTTATGATTTTTCAAATGGCTTGGATACTTTAGATGACCACTAACTATTCTGAATCCATTGATGGTTCCGATGTAGAGACTGGTGCCATGATATTCCAATAACAACCTTGCTAAAGGAGTTGTCTTGTCAAGATCGTAGCGCTTGTATATAACTGATTGATGGCATTGTGATCCTTTCTAATACTAGAGTTGGCCTTATCAAAATACACACATCGCAATAGAATGCCATGAGAGTCCTTGTGGTAAAGAGTTGCTGCCATGATGTGACGGATTTGTGACATGGGATCATTGGACTTTAGACGAGATGTAGGGTTATGACGAATGATGGTAGACGTGGAAAGATTGTTTGGATGTTTGGATGAATGAATTTTTATTTTCCAAACTTGGGATGGTGTTTGGAACCAACACTTTTATATGCCTTGATTGATGACCATTTTGAAGGAGGTGGACATGTGTTATATGTGGGAGTCCTCTTGTCTTGTGGCTCCACATATTTATTGAATTTTTCTTTTGACATATTTTCTTTGCTTGATACACTTTTCTTTGGGATCCATTTTAATTTCATTTGTCCACTTGTATTTTTGTCTGAATCAATGGTCTTTGACATTTGATTTTCACCTTTTGATTTGTATGACTTTTGTTTTTGTTGGTTCGAAAGGGAAGGTTGAAAATGACGATTTATGGTGTGGATGGAGGGAGTGTTGGCAGAAATCTTATGACAAGGATTTCTCATGGACTCCATTTTGATGTTTGTATCTGACAAAGTTGCCCCCAATATCGAGGAAGTGCCACTAACATCGCTTGATTTGCTAACTAAAGAATACCCAAGACCTTGATATTTGCAATTTTCCTGAAGTTGTATTGGTTCTCGAATGCCTTGTTCATGTATGCCTAGTCCTTTGCCTTGATATTGCATGCTCTGACATATTTTGTTGGCAATGGGGTATTTTTTGTTTTGAAAGAAAGATGCTAACCCATCATTAGGTATGTGGATACTCTCACTTGTAATGTTCTCATCTATGAGAAATCCTTCTCTAACAAAGACAGATGACCCTAAGTGATAAAGTGTCTTAGCTTCACTATCATACTGGACATATTTTTGACTGATATATTTGGTCTAATATTGTGACATGTCAGGTTTATATGATTCTATTGGTGCTTCCAAGTCGATGTCGAAGCCATCATTATGGTCTATGCTATAGAGTCCAATAAATTTAGCTATAGCTTGATCATTTTCAAATATGTCCATAATGGAAGACTCTTGTTCTTGAGGAATATCGTCTATGTGTGTCATGGAGGCATGTGTCTCATTTTGGAAAGTGTCAATAGTCAAGGCCTTTATAAGGTTGGCAAGTGTTTGATCATGAATGGCGTAAAGGTCAAGGAGTGGATTGTTTTGGACTTCTTGGTCAATGGTAGGGTCTTGGTCAAAGATGGGGTTGTCATGGATTTGGACTTCTTGGTAAATGATGGGGTCTTGGCCAAAGATGGGCTTGTCATGGATGATATAGTCAGAAATAGAGTCGTTGTCAAGGAGAGGTGTGTTTTGGATGTCATGATTGTCTCGAAGGACTTCATGGATGGACTGAAAGATAGGGTCATGGGATGGACTACCTTATCCTTGACATGAGGGTGACATTATAGGGTCATGCTTTGGGCTTTCATTTTGACATGTATCCTCAAGTTTATTAAATGGGATTTGAATTTGAGTACTGACATAATTTTCATGACTAGATGTGGTTTGTGAGGGGGTGATTTGAAAAGGATTAGGAAAAGATGTGGGGACTTGGACGAGACTAGTATGTGAAGGGCTAGGATAGGACATGGGTACTTGGACTAGATTGGTATGGGAAGGACTAGCATATGAAGTGGAGACTTGGGCCGGATTGATATGGTATGATGTGGGGACGTGACATGAGTTGGTAGATAGTTGATAAGGCATGTAGACTTGGATGGGATTGATAGGTGAAGGACTAGCATATGACGTGGAGACTAGGTATGGAGTAGTGGATAGTTGGTTTCCCTTGTCAAAGTTAGGATAAGGGTGATAATTGGGCATGTGTTGTGAATTAATGGCATGATTTGTGTTAAGTGACTGTTGATGGTGAAGGTAGACGAATGGAGGTGGAAAAGTATTTATGTAAAATCCTCATGGTAACTTAGCCCCTTGGTCCAATATCATGGCTAGATACCTTTGAGGGTCGCGTAAGATTGAGTTTTCTACGAAGGAGACTATATTAGGATTTTGTGTTGCAAATTCTAAGTCTTCTGCATATACTTATCCATTTTGGTCTCTTTGTATGAATGGTTTAGAAGGGTTTTGTGATGAAGATGGCATGTTCATGGAAGATTGAATGTTCATGTTGTGAAATCGATCGGAAAAATTCCAATGTTGGTTTGTGTCATAAGTGTTATTATCGACGTTGGGATTGAAATCTTGTCCAAAGTTTTCCATTTGTCCTCTCTATGTTTGAAGCCTAGTATCAACAATAAAAAGGGATTGCTCAGATAAGGATGACGAGAATGGAAACTAAATGTGAGGATGATGACAACCTATGTTTTTTGGATTTTCGATAAGGATGAAAATGCAAGACTATGTTTCCTAAAATGTCGACTATGATGACTAGGTGATTAATGTTTGTCTAAGGAAATGATTGATGTAAGATGACAAGGTGATCAAAGCCAAAATGTCGACTGAGGACTAAGATGATGAGGTTTGACTAAGGACTTAATGTTATAAATACAAGGTCTAGGTTCAAAATGATGACTAAGATGAACAATGCAAAGTGTAAGTTCAAAATGAGGATTGAGATTGTTTTTTGATGTTTTGTTGAAAAGTCTGAGTTGTCTAAGGTTGATTATTTGTGTCCATATTTGTGAATGTTGTGTATATTGTTTGAAAATCTAAAAAAAACTTGACAAGCATGATGTTTTGGTGTATGCAAATGCACATAAGACAAGCATGATCCTAATAGTCCAATAGGCCAAGGGTTTGTATACTTGATATATCCCACCTTTATACCTCGGATTGGTGATAAACACCTTTCCTTTTCGAGAGTGGATAACTTTGAATTTTGGTGGCATTGGCTCCCCTCCATGGCTCATTAATGTCATTCGAGCACACCAAATTTGAATTCTTGGGTAGTGACTTCCCAAGAACTTCTATCTCTACTCGAGGGGATCAGTAGTGAGTGTCTTTGGGCATGATACTGTACCCAACACTATATCAAGTAATGGCCAAAGAATGGTTGGACTCTAAAACAAAAGGCATTTAGTATGGGCATTTTGTTCATAGGGCATGATCCATGTGGCGAGAGTCCCCTTTCGGATCCATCTCATCAGAACCATACGCGTGATTCTTGGGCTTTCCCCAAGAATCCACTTTTATATACCGGCTAGAAGTCCCTCGGTGTTAGGGTGCTACCGGTTTGAGTCGTCCTGGGGTGAGTACTTGTTCCCACCAGAACAAGCCCAAGTTCTAGAGTTAGTAACCATTTCTCTTACACCCAGGATTGCTCGAAAGCATAAGGGGAGAGGATACTTCAATTAATAAGTCGTGAGGGTAAAAAAATAGAATGGGTCTGGTTTTCTAATCACCGAGTTTTCACAAGGTGAGAGCATAATCACCTACCATTTGTTCAAACACAATCAGACACTTGCAAACAAAATTCATTTTAGAGCACGAAAGAAAATGTTCCTAAATTAAAAAATGCAAACAACTGGTTTGAGAGATAAATCTTTGACAAACATAGCTGCAAAACCACATGTCAGTAGTTTGAATATATGTCTTTGAACCATGAAAAACTCCAACGCCACATGCTGCCAACAAAGATTAGTAACCAAAAAAAAAAATTTAATGACAACAGCAAATTAAAACAATGATAAATTTCTCAAAATTTAACAAAATTTTAAATCGTTTGAATCCATAGAAAGCTGAAAATCAAATCTTCAAAACCCAAAAAGTATTTTCTAATATTTTGCACAAAAAAAAGTTATGGGCAAAAGAAAATGTGGGTTTTAAAAGTTAAAGCTTAAAAAATAGTGATCACTAAAACAGCCATAACTTTCTCAAATCCTAACAAAATTTTAAACCATTTGAAGTTCTGGAAAGTTGAGAATGAGACCTACAAAACCCAGAAAAAATTTTAAAAAATTTTATTCTCCCATTTTTCTATGCTCAAAAGAAGGTGACGGGATTTTGTATGACTTCTTGGCTGTAACCTGCAAAACAACGAAAATAAACAAGAAAACACAAATTTCTCTACAAAAATGTCGGATTCACCAATATAACTAAGGGTTAAATTTAAGTTTGATTAAAGGTTAGTAAATCAATAAAGACAATAAACCCAAAGAGATTACAAAATACAATGGAAGTAAACCAAAGAGTGATTATACTAGCTAACTGTCGAGACCTTCATGCTTCACTTTTGTAACACCTTCTAACTTGCTAGCTAATGTGTTTCCCTTAGATTTGACGTGCGAGCAATCTGGAAATACAATTGTAAGTCCTACACCAAGCTTTTAAGGATTTGATCAAAGTCCAATGTATATGCCTAAATGCCTAAAAATGACAAAGAAATATAAGTTTTAATATGCAAGAATAATGTAATTCATGTGCGTGTAATTTCTCTGTGTAAGGTGTAATCTAAAAATGAGAGGAAAATGGAATTTTATAGAAAATACCATTTTGAATGGATGGATGAGATTGACTTCTAATGGAGACCTAAAATTAGAGGCCCAGATTAAATCTGATAATCCCTAATTAGGGTTAGGGCAAAGTCATTAATCGAGTGATCGAGATGCCATCTAAGAAGATTGAATGGAGTGGTGGAGAATAAATGAGGAAATTAATTCAAAAATAAAGATTTTTGAAAATGAAGAAGATAAAGACTAAAGCTGAAGATCAGTTGAAAAATCAAGAATCAATGCGATTACTTGATTTTTGGAGGAAAGTTACCATTTTGAATTAAATTAATTCAAAATAATGATTTTAATGAAATAATAAATAATTGATTTTTAGATTATTTACCAAAATGGACTTAGTTAAGAATGTGATGACATTTTAAATAATTTTATTTATTTAAAATGAGAGGAATATTAATTTTGACAATTAAATAGTTAAATTAATTAATAAATTCATTTAATTATGACAATTAGTGACATTAAATAAATAACTAAAACTTATTTATTTAATAATTAGGAAGAAATGACCAAAGAAGGGTGATTAAATAAATTATGAAATTTATTTAATTAAGAGAAGACATAGACAATTAATGACATATTTAATAAATAAATGAAAATTATTTATTTAATAATCATGAAGTAAAAATGACATCAATTAATTAAATAATTATGAATTATTTAATTAATAGTCGAATGTGGACCAAAGACATAATTAAATGTCATAATTATGCTAGGACGAAAGTGGTAAAAATAGAGCTTGCAGGCCTAGGTCATTTTTATGTGTCTACAGCCACCAAAAGGCTATCTTCTTGTCATATGGTCTCTAGCATAACAAAAATTGCTATCCATGGGTATGTGCAGGATCATGATGGGCCAAAAAGTGGCAATATTATGGGTATTTGTAGGGTATGTGGCTGACGACTTTTTTTTTACCCAAAATTGATGAAACATATTTAGAGCAGATTATCAGCTTTCCACCGATATAAATTATGCTTTAACTTGAATTTAATAAATAATTATTATTTAATTTCTATTAGAATTATGACTAAAGTCCTAATCGATAGGTTGATTGAAAAACATCTATAACTTTCAAACGGTATCACATTTGTTGAATCTAAAACATGTGCCACATTCTATGCTTTACATACTATAGGATTAAAAAAATAAAATAAAAATCATGAAGTTTTGACCAAGTTAAGGTGGTCAGACATACGAGTTTTTATATTTTTTAAAAGTTGTAATAAAAATTCATAATTAATTATTTATTTGGAAATAAATTACAAACAAATATGCATCACATTTGGACATGAGTCCTCTACTTACATATAAAATATTATAAAAAAGTATTATCATTTTATTATGGTTAGGGTGGTCAGACAGGCACCTACTTATTTTTTCCACGAAATTTAAGTACTACTGCATTGAAATTTCAAATTTTCACCAAATAGTTTTTGTTTATTTTTAAATAAACCTAGTAGTTTAGAAACTACATTCAATTTTCTACAGATTCTATTCTTACATATTTTTGAAATAATATAGATAACTTATTCAAATTTTTACGTCAAATTTTCTAACACTGATTTTTCTCAATTTTTTGCCACTTAAGGGCTTGTTTTTTCCATTATGATCCTATACATACCCCCATACCTACCAACACTGTATTTTTATCTGATTATATTTTTATCATGTTTACTTTTTAATTTTTTGCCTAATGTGTTTGTTTACAATGAACATGTTTATTATGAGACTACAGTCAGCTTTGTAAGATAAAAGACCCATGTCTTCTTTGTTTCCTAGCACAAATTTTCAATTACAGATACTATATTTATGACATGCATCCTCTTCATTTTGGGTATTTTCTCTTCAACCTTTTTCTCTACTTTAGGTCACATCTATTAGAATGCAAATGCTCTCTAATTTGGGGGACAAATATAATGTTCAAAAAATACACCCTATGCAAATTCACATTCCATAAACCTCCCATTCATATTAATTAATTTGATGATAGAATATCACCTTCACCTAACTTTTATTTTGTCATTAACCTATCTATTCTCAACTCTAAAGTTATTTTTTATCATGAACGATCACACTCCTCATAGATGTTTGCATGCTACACGAATTCCCTTAAAATATTTATGAAAATATAGCCATTTGGACATTACACTTCCCACCTACTTGTGAAGTGTAATGCCTTTGCAGCTTGCATGCACATTGAAACTACTCCTTGCATGTCTATACTCCTTCCAAACTCTCATTTTGATATTCTATTCACTCTCATTCAATATAGCTCTCAATCATCTCTCATTCTTTCATTCTCATTCTCTCATTATATTTATTATTTCAAGATATCTTGCACTTTGTCTCTCTACATCACCATTTTGGAATTATTTACATGTCTTGGAGGTTCCATGCTCTTTCTTTCAGAATTTCACATTTGGTAAAGGGAAGGTAACTCTACTTTTCTTATTGCATTATCATTTATTTTGATAGAATATTGGACCAACACATCGATTTTCTCCTTTATTTCATCTATTTTATTTCATCTATCTCTATCTATTTGGTTTTCCATGGAGGTGGGAACACCTAGAAGATGGTTTCACTAAGGAAAGCCCCTAGAATAATATCAAATATTTTCTCATATGTGTGTGTAGGTTTTGATTTTGTAACAATGTGGGGGGATTCATTCAAGGACCTCTTGTTAGTGTCTCCTTTTTTCTTTCCATTTCATCATTTTCTTTTCATATATCTTAGTTTATATCTAGTTCTATTATTTTGTTCATTTCTATCATACTATTAGTTTAAGTGCATTTTCTTGTCATTTTAGTGATCAAATAGTTAGCTCTAGTTATTATTATTTATGATAAACTTAGTTTTCAGTTCGTACAAGACTAAAGCATGCCACATGGAGATTAGTGTGTTGTACTATTGTCCTTTGCCAAGATCTTGCTATTTTTTCCAAAGAAGCTTTACAAATTTCTCTTTCGATTCCTAAAAATCTCTTATTTTTATTCTTCATAAGTTATAAAATATTAGTAAAATCCTTTGTATTCATGTCTTGTCACCTAAGCTTTGATCCTTGAGGTAGCCAAGGAACATTCACCCTTTGAGGTCATGTCATTTTTGGGTGTCAAATTTCCTCTACATTTTTGTGAACCTAATGTGAAGTTTTCCTTATCCTAATATTTTGTTGAAAATTTCTTCTCTTATTTGAACATCTGTTGGACCAAGTGGTGTGACACATTTATGAGTTTCACAACCTAGTCTAAAAATTTGAGGCATGTAGTTAGAAGAAGAATTTGAAACATGGATATGTCTTCAATATTATCGTACAATCCTACCTTCCAGGGTCTTGATTTTGAGTAGTTCACTACATGAATATCACCTAGATATACTCCCCATTTTATTTCTATTAATGGGCCTAAAAATGTTCAAACTAGTTCTGAAATGAGTACTCCATATTAATCCTCTGTTATATATCATGAGACCACTCTTAGGGTCCCCTTTGAGTAGGTCCAATCTCTATAGGGGATACTTTAAGAATTTGAGTATTTCTTGAACTTTGATGATTTGTACACTCAATATGCTCCTATTATTTGTGGTCTGAAGAATCTATTTATCTCAAACATAAAGGTCTTGAGTTTCTTCTTTGAATGTCTAACACAATAGAGACCAATGTACCCTCATATATAATAATATTAAGCCAACTTTAGGAAACACTATTGGAGATCACTAGTAAACTATTGAATCTCTTGATGCCTGAGGTGTTTGTGCACATGGTGGATACAAATCATTTTGAACCTTCTTTCACTTTTGTTGATAATACCAAATCTAATCCCAAATTCAATGTGAATCATGTTCCTTTAGGGTTTTAGGTTCCTATTTCTGGATCCATATATCAAACCTCTATTCCTATAAATAGTTATCCTTCACCACCTCTGTCATCCATCCTAAATTCTTTGTTACAAAATATGGGATAGATATAATTACAATTGGCTAACCTAACCACCACTACTTCCCAATCTGCATTGAAATCTTATTACCATCATAGTCCCTTATCCCTTAACATTTTAAATTTTCCTATTCCCCAAGGGGTAGAAACTCCAAAATTTGGTAACTATAATGGCACAAGAAATCCATAGAACAATGTCCCCTCATTTAGTGCCAAGTGTATTGACTTCCTCTATTAGGATTCTTTGTTAGCCAAACTATTCTTTAGATCCCTCAAGGATGATGTAGTGAAGTTTTTTTTCTCATTTCCTAACAATTCATCTTCTCCTTCGATCAATTAGTTAATAAATTCTTACAAAATTTCCAAGCAAACATTGGGTCGAAGATCACTTTTACTAATCTTTTCCATTGTATTTAGGGGATTCATGAGAAGGTAATTGATTTTATTTCCCACTATCAATCTTTTTTTTCTTATATCTCTTATTCCCTACCTAATTTCAATGTCGAACATGTGTAGGTTAGGAATCTATAGTCAACATTGAGAGAAAGAGTTCTCTTGATGAAGGATCCTTTCTTTTTACACTTGTGTATGATGCTTCTTGACTACTAGTAGATAGTGACACTTTATGAGGTTCTTCCTCATCCTCCCATCTTGACAATTAGACAATCATGTCTATTTTCAGGGAGTCCAAAAATAACAAGGCATTAGTGAACATGGTTTTCATTCCTACTGATAAGAACAATATATGACACAGTAATTTTTTCACAAAACTATCTGAATCTCATGTAAGTGTTCATCAAAATCTATTAAAATATGGTTTAATCACTCTAAAAAATCAAATCACTACTTGACGATAAACCATATCCTAGCTAGTATGATACATAATTTTTTTTCAATACCACCAAGTCCTTGGTCATGATAGTAACACTAAGCGCATCTTTGAAATGTAGTGCAAGACCATATAGATAATGGTATCATCCAGATCAATGCAAAAAAAATGTAAAAAAATTCTTATCCAAGCCTAATATCCAATTATAGATCTACATAGATCCATTTACTTCTCATTTTCCTAATCTAATAATGTTTGCTTCTTCATCCTCTGATCCTAGTCCTTCTGAGTATGTGAACATGGTCTCATTCACTTCTATCTCTCCTTTGAGTCATATGGAAAATATTCATAATATAACCTTTGCACCACATGACTTACCTCTTATTAAGGAACCTTCTCCACTTTGCATCCTAACCTAGGTCAATGGTAAATTCATGACTGGTGTTATGGCTTACTGTACTACTCATGTCAATGTTATTATGAAAGAGAGACTTTTCATTAAAAATTTACACAAGGAGAAATATGAGGAGTCAAAGGCTATGCTCTATACTCATGATGGCGTCTATGTATCATTCATTGGTTCCATCTCTTTGTCCATCCTTGTTGGTCCTAAATCTCTTGATGTCCCATTTTTTGTGATTTCATAATCTAACCTCTTTAGAGTAAGGCTAGCCATTTCATGTCTAGTCTCCATGAATGTAGTTGCTTCAATAGTCCACAAAAGTTCAAAATTTCCCCATGATGTTACAATGCATACTCTCTAAGATACTAGAAATAAACCACTCCTACCACATGGGGGCTTCTCCCTAGATCATTTCTAGCTCGCTACTATTGGAACTTTACTACCTTGTGGAGACTTATTCTATAGCACCTACTTTAGGTACAAGATAGGATTTTCAGCCCCTGATGCTACCTTTCTATCTTCTTCTCATGTCATTTCAAGGAATGCTTCTATGCAAGTGCAACAATGTGCATTGTCCTTTGTGCCTTCTCCCATGAAGGTTACAAACAAGCATACTCCTGCACATGGACCTTCTTCCTCTTCTAGGATTTCTCAATATCTAGTAGTTTACTTTGTTCATTCTAATATGCCTATTATAGGAAAAGGGAGGGTACTTGTTTAAAGAAATTTAAACTTCAAGTCATCCAACTCATTGTGTTTCCCATAGTCCCTCACCCTACCTTGTATAGTAAGGGAAAGGATGTGACTAGAGTTAGTTCTTCTAATGTTTTTCCTACATCTTAGCCCCCGAGGACTCCTCTTGTTCTACACCAACCAAAAAAGTAGAAAAGGGAAAGGATCCTATCATGGAAACCCAAGACCTTATTTTCATGCCTCCTCATTTTCTTCCTCAAGAGCCTAATCTTCTACTGGAGATGAATATGTAGACTATTCCTCTGGTGGAACGAGATCCCCTAGAATCTTCTCAAGTTGATGTTCCTCATGTTCATAGCCATCAAAACCAAATTTCATATGAGTGTAAGTGTTTCCAATGAGAATTAGCTTTGGAGCATGATGCCTTGAGTAAATTGAGACTTCACCTTTTGTTTCTTCTTTTTCTCTTGTCTCTACTTCTATGTTTGTTCCTACTTCCATTCCTATCACTTTATTTTTGCTTCTAGCCGCTTAGACAGATCCCGATGAACCTTACCCTATGAGGTTAAAAAATTTCATCAGTCCTTCTTGGAGCCTCCCCTAATCACCTCTTTACCTAATCTTCCTCATTTTCCAAGCCCTAGATATGCCTCACACAAAATTCATTTCTATTGTGGCTCCTTTTTCCCCTACCCCTCCTTTTTTCTTTTGACATGAGGACTCCACATCCTTCTCTCAAGAATAAGTTAAGGAATGAACTCATCCAAAATGATGGTTGGAAAAATTCTTCTTTGTCTTATTCTACTTTGGCTTGTACCATTCTTATGATAGACAAGTCACCTCCTTCCCCAGAGATTATCAGTACCCTTGTTCTAGAGCTTGATGATGACTCTTTGGTTTCTCATCCTCTTCTGATTTCATCACTACACTTCACTCTATATAAGTGTATGTTTGATTCATTGGATGATATTCTGAATTTTTCATCTATCTTTGCTAGATTGATGACATTAACCTCACATAAGCTTGTCGGTGAGAACATTGAGGTGAGATCCTTCTCAGCTCTTGCTGTAGGTGATCTAGCTAGTACTTCCCTTTCTATCCTCCTTCTCAAATCTTGTCTTCCAACCCCTTATGATGATCTATATTGGGAGAAATATGACGTGTTAGAGGTTTTTCACTAGAGGGGAACCTCTTCTTATCTTTAGATGAGATATGTGTATTTTTTTGTGTTTCCCCTATACTTGTCTATTTTTGTTTATGATCTCTCTTAGATGACCCTTGTTACCCTTGTAGGTACTTGGGTACAAGAGAGATAATCAATCTTAAAACTTCTTGTATGTCATTCTTCTATTTGTCATAAAATTTCATTTTTACACTAAAGACAATGTGAAGCATCAAGGCATTTAGGCCTCTTTCATGTTGACCTAGATTTTTATTTTCTTAATGTGCTCTTCTTCTCATTCCAATCAATTTGGGGGGTGATGAAAGTTCATATAATTTATACTCTCTATATCTATATTAAAATTTATTATCAATTTTTATCTTGAATAATAGGGTCCCCTATGCTCTTAATCAATTTATCTTTTTTTTTTTTGATGTTGTGGATTCTGTGTTATCCCTCATGTGATAACATTCCATAGGTACATCACACTATGTATGTCATGATACATCTTTCTATTTGTCATTATTCTCCTTAGAATGACTTGTACTCCCCTATGTAGAACATATCATTCTAAGGGGGCTATCATACATTATTATTTTTATTTTTAAGAATATGAATCTTTATGTCTTTTGATATCATTGTCTAGATTGGGGGAGACTTGACTAGACTTGTATTTTATCTTTATCTTGTCATCTAGCTTGGGGGAAACCTGTTTATACTTTTATTTCTTGTGACTTTCATGCAACATAGTTTATAGCAACCACATCCCTAATTGTTTGTTATCTGTAGGTAATATGTTTGTGGAATTGTAATTAGCTTTGTAAGATAGAAGACTCCTATCCTCTTTGTGTTCTAGCTTAGATTTTCAAGTACATATATTGGATTGTAAACCTTCATCCTCTTCATCCTATGTATATTCTCCTCAACCTATTTCTCTACTTTAGATCACATCTATTAGAATACATATACTCCCTAAAGTGGGGGAAAAATGTAATGTCAAAAACTGCACCCTATGCAGTTTTGAATTCCATAAACCTCCCCTTTAGATTAATTAAATTTCATAATGAAATACCACCTTCACATAACCTTGAATTTATCCTTAACCCATCCATTCTCAGCTATTAAAAATATTTTTTTTCATGGATAACCGTGGACCACATAGATTTCTACACATCATGTGAATGTCCCAAAAGTATTCTTGACTGCATAGTTATTTGAAAATTACACGTCCAACCTACCCATGAAGTGTAATACCTCTATAGGTTTTAGGTGCATCGAAACAACTCATTTCATGTATATAATCCTTCCCAACTCTTTTTTTTATATTCTACTCACTCTCATTGAATCTAAGTCTCAATATTCTCCCATTCATTTACTCTCATTCTCTCATTATGTCCATTATTTTCATCTCTCTTGCACTTTAGCTCTCTATATTTTTGTTTTTATACTCTTTGCATGTCTTGGAGGGTGCATGCTCTTTCTTTCCATATTTTACATTTACTAAAGGGTGGGTAACTCTACTTTTATTGTTGTATTATCATTTATTTTGATAGCATATTGGTCTAACACAGCTATCTACTCCTTTATCTCATTTATTTTATTTCATTTATCTCTATCTATTTGCTTTTCTATGGAGGTGGGGACACCTATGTGGGGTTTTGACTAAGGAAAGCCCCTAAAACAACCCTGGCCATTTTATCATCTCTATGTCTGTAGGTTTTGAAGTTGTAACATTATGTGAGGATTCATTCAAGCACCTCTTGTGAGTGTCTCCTTTCTTCTTTTCATTTCCATAATCTCTTTTCTATCTAGCTTAGTTTATATCTATTTCATTTATCTTGTTCATTTATATCATTCTATTATCATAAGTGCATTTTATTGAGATTTTAGTGATCAAATAGTTAGCTAGTTCTTAGCATTTTTTGTGATAAACTTAGTTTTTTTTTCATACAACACTATATCATGCCACGAGGACTACCACACTCTACACTATCATCCTTGTATGAGAGATTGCTAGTTTTTCTAGAGAACCTCTGCAACTTGCTCTTTTAGTTCCTAAAACTCATTTTTATTATACATAAGTTTAAAATATTAGAAAACTTCTTTTTCTTCCCATCCCATCACCCGAGCTTTGATCCTTGTGATATTTGTGCAACATTCACTCTTTGAGGTCACATCATTTTAGGGTGTTGAAATTCCTCCTCTACAAAATTGATCACTCTTCCACCTCATTGTGAGAGAAACTCTAACAAACCAAAAAAGAAAAATTCATCCTTTTGTGCATATCATCAAATGTTTGGGCATTCTATCAATGAGTTGTTATTTAAAAATAAAATTATAATGGTTAATCTAGTTGTATGACATTGATGTGGATCCAAATAAAATAATAAATTAGTTATTATGTTGTTGCTCCTTGCTATGTGGCATTAGTAGTATCATATGATTCTCATCACCATGCATGGGGAACACAAAAATATTGTGCAATCATATTTCATCAATGAGGAGAAAAATCATAATATTTTCAATCGTTTTCCTTGTCCATACACTTGGGGGCCAAGGAAAACTAATCTTATGAGGTGTGTATCCTTTCTGAAGGATCCATCTTCATCCATTATCTCCTTAAAATATTATTGTCGTAAGTACACTAATATTTTAAGGGTGTGTATATTCCCTAGTCTATTGGTGATTATTCTAAGAATTTAAAATCATGTACCCCTTTAGTCATGGTTTTACTCATGATAACCCCCAATGTGTGTCCTTTCATAAAAAACCATGTTCCCTTTAATGGTGGTACTATGCATGATATCCCCTAAGATTTGGTCTTGCATGTCAATCATGTGCCCCTTTAGGGGTGGTATTATGTATGATATCCTCTATGGTATGGCCTTTAAATCCATATGATTCTCCTTTAGTGGTGGAATTATGCATGATATCCCCTATGGTGTGGCCTTTCAAATATTTTCATGTGTAACCTTTGTGGTGGTGCTATTTATAATGCCCCCCTAAGGTGTGGATTTATGATTCATCCCCTATGACCTTAAATGGTCACCCATGATGTTAAAATTTTGAACAGCCCTTGAGGGGATTCATCCCCCATGAAATTAGACTTTTTTGCACCCCCTAAGGTGATTCCTCCCCTATGATGTTAAATTTTTATGAACTCCATAAGAAATGATTGGTAATATTCTCAATAGATTTGGCATAATAAAACTTTCTAGCCTTATGAAACTCATCATATTTTATAGGAACCAAGCATAACACAAATTGATAGTTAGTGGATCTATGTAGCTCATGAGCGATCTAACATAATCTAGCTTATTGATCCTTATGAAAGCACTATTTTTTCTAACATCATATTTGAGGGATGATGTTTGGTATTTGAGACAAACTTAAGACTAAGGTCTCCTTACCTTACCAACTCAATTTTTTTTAATGCACTAACCTTGTGTCGTGTTTTATTAAAACAAATTATGTTTCCTTGTGTCTTCATTGTGTTTGCATTGTTTTTGTATTATGTTAGTTTTTTTATTCATTGTGTATGCTTCACATTTATCATGTTGCATTTCAAAAGTCATGTGTCTTTGTTCCTTTCAATTTATATTTTTTTTCCATAGTACCTTGAGCTAGGGGGCTAGTGCATCCCCTTGATTCGATGATGTCCTATCTATTCAAACTTTGGACAAATGAACCCTTATTTTATTATCCTTAATTTAGTGTGAACATGAGCATAAGTTCATGTACTCTCACTAAATTGGGGCCTAAATGTAGCATCATAAATTGCCACCCTTGAAAATTTTACACTAGGGTTAGCTTCTCCTATGTGCTTGTACCCATTTGTGCTCTTAATTTTCCTATTTTATGATCATATTAAAAAAATAAAAACTAAATTGGGAATATAAATTAATATTTTTAATGACAATTAAATACCCAAAATAGGTCTAGACTAGGGAGATAGCACCCTTTTATAGCCTATTTTGGCCCCAATTTAAATATTTTATTATCTGTATTTTAATATTTAGAAATTTGGATTCATTTACATTGACTATCAGTAATTAATTTTGTGGGAAATTAGAGAAATGCATATAAATAATTATACTTTTCACGATTTGAAATCCTAATGAATTAATTGAGCAATTGAGAATCCTAAAAAGTAGTCAAAAGAAGAATTAGCAATATTATTACAATTTTATTTAAGTCAACTATCATTTTAGAGATGCAAAAAGTTTGCATTTCAATTTATTCATGTTTCATATTCATTTGTTTTGTGAGAACTAACACTTTCAAGGCATGAATTCAATGTTGCACTATGATGTCATTAGTTTTGTCATTGATTTCAAACTCTAGTGAGGTTATGATGAGAAGGCGTTTGCGGTGTTGAGTAGATGTTATAGATGCAACATGTATAACTGAAAATATGTTATACTTCTGTGAATCCTTACATGCAAGGATACTCAATAATGACTCCTTGCAAAAAGATTCACAGCTCTCTATCCAAGAAGAGCAGGGATTGATATTGTGGCCCTCAGATTAACCCTGTTACCCCTGCAAATACAATCTCAGAACGAGAGATTCAAAGAGGAGAAGCAAGAATGCTAATCTCCATGAATCCTGTTCTTGCAATGCAACAATGAAAACTAATCTAAATGGCTGTAAAATGTAATAAACCAAACTAATTTATTGAAATGAAACTTAATCTACATGCAATGTCATAAATGAATTATTTTGCAAATTAATCTACTATGAAGATTAAGCTAAAATGTAATATTAAACTATATGCTCTAAAAATAAGATGCTTATATAATCAAACTAATGTAATCTCAAATGATAAAATTCAAATTTGTAGCATAGGTTTGATGTAAAAATTCGTGATCCTCTCTTTTTGAAATGAGAATGAGAGGGCTTATTTTATAGGCAAAAGTAGAATTGAAGGCAAATTCAGAAGCAATGTGGGATAAATAGAAAAATAGAAACAAATCTTGATTGGAATTCTTTTTTTAGTTTATTTCCCTTTTAACTGATTTGTTTCCCTTTTTTTCATCACAGGATATTCTTGAGAGGATATTTCATTTATTTTATTTAATTTAAGATGATAATATCTCTTTTAATAAAATAAAATAAGATTATGTAATTTAGAAATGAATATTAATAAAATAAAATAAAATTATTTAATTAAAAAATAGATTTAATTAAATAGCATCATTTTATTTAAGTAATATTAACTTCCATTAAATAACATTATTTTATTTATTAAAAGGGATTTATTTCTTTTGATTAAATAAAATTAATGAAGCATTCAAACCTTAGGGAAAATTGAAACATTTGAAATAGTTATGAATTGATTAAGAAATTTGATTTGAAAATGACAATCATTGATTGAGAAAGTTGATGTTGACAAATTAAATAAATGGGGCCCAAAGTCTAGGTGACCATTTTAGGTTGCATACATTTGCCCCTCTTTGACTAATGTGAGATCGACTCGGGATCACATGCAGTCAAAGAATGAAGTTGTAAAGCAGATCGATTTAGATCATAAACAACTCCGGCGTGAGGCCGACCGGATCAAGCATCCGACAAACATAAACAAAAGGCCTTCTTTGAACATGAGGTCAATTCGGGATCACATCCAAAGTGAGAGATAAGAATCTCAAGAAAGGTTGCCCCAAGAGAAGCAATTGATAAATTGATAAAGCTGAATCAAGGATTGAAGTTTGATAGGTAATTTCTCGTGATCAACAAAACCTAGGGGAATGAGATGTAGAGGAGAAATAATAAATTGAAAATTTTGATCAACCAACAAAAGATAAGGTTCTTGATGTAAGATGAAAAATATAAGAATCACGTAACCTTAGATCAACAAGAAAATTATGCCCTAAGGCTGAATTCAGGTGCTAGCGGGTGAAATCGAATGGAAGATAGAAGCTCTTAAAGAAATGGAAAGAAATGGAGAGAAGGGAAGAGAATCTCAACAATAAAGAGGATGCATCAAAATCAATCAACTGGCGATAGGGAAATCTGATTGGAGATCAAAGAAGATAAGGAAATGAAGAACGTGATCATAGTTGATGAAAAATCCACAAGAAAGATGAAGAAAACCCTCTCAAACCCATAATACAGCCTAAAAGTGCAAATTAACATGAAGTCTAAATAATGCAAGCTAGATGAAAATGCAAAGGTGTACTTGCAATAGGGTAACATAGGTTTTTGTGTGTTCATCATTCATTAGAGAATGTAAGAGAACTTATTTTCATCATTGGGCCATTATTACTGGACATCGGACAATCACACAATCATCACTAGTCACAAACGCAACTATGAAGATATGAATGTGATTTATATTAGCTTGGAATGTGGAAAGATTCTAACATGAGCATCAAAGACATGAAGGTCAAGATGACTACAATGTTAGCTTACCCAATTTAATGTCGCAAAACCACGCTCGCATCAAGACATAAACGCCAAGATTACCATGAGAATGGTTGTGCAAAACATTCAAGGATGATGCCATAAATCTCTTAAGTGTATCAAGGAGACAACAAGAGACATTGAAGAGGTTCAAGACAACACCCACAAGCAGAAAGCAAATAAAAACATGCCCCATGCCCCAAGTCCTCTAGCTATGCATCACGGAGAGACTTATTAGACAAGGACACTCAATGAAAATCAATATCACCAACACAATAAAAGAAAAGACTATGACATTATCCCGAGCATTAAATGCTGTAACTAAAAAAAAAAATTATGCGTAAACCGACAATCGAAGTTCGAGGATATGGACCAAATGCTTGCAAGCAGGTGCGATCACATGACCGAATCGATAAGACCAAACTGATAAGTGTTGAAAAACACGCGATGTCAGGAGTTGTGTTGAAAAACACAGTTGGGTTAGTGTTGAAAAACACCGTTTGCGAGGTGTCCTAAAGACAAGCATATCCAAGAGACCAAAGCTAACACAGTGATGCCCCTAGACAAAGACAAAGACCAATTCCAAACCAAGGCAATAAGGACAAGGCATGATGGAGAAAGGCTAAGTGTCGAGGATGCATGCTAAGAAATAGGGATGCAAAGGCCTCAAGTAGCGCCTGTGTCCAGGTTTTCACCACTTGGAAGAATTTTTTTTAGGACTTTTATATTTTTATATATTTTGTATTTTTGTTACTAAGGCTACTGCTCTGTGTTTCTCACCTGCTGCACTTCTTTTTCTTTTTTATTTTATTTTTTTATTTTATTTTTTTGTATTTTTCAAAGATCACATTTGATTTTTTATCTTTTGACAATTATATCAATTTTTGATTTTTTCAGATCATATATCAATTTTTGAACTTTTTCGTATCAAGCACTATTCGCTGTGCTGATGCCCCCCGCATTTAATGGGCACTCAAGAATAGAACTTCAGTGCAAAACATTGATAGGCTCAGGGAGCTGCTCCCCCTCTTCAGTAGATAGTAGATAGACACCTGTGCCAAAAGCTACTGTGATGATGTAGGGTCCAAGCCAATTAGGTTCGAATTTGCCCTTCTGTTCTCGGTTCTGTTGGTTCTTAGGATTCTCTCGCAGGACAAGATCTCCTACTTGGAATTTTCTAGGTGAACTCTTTGTCTGGCGCTTGACATCCGCTTTTGATAGACCTCATATGGTCAAATGATGCTTTACGCTTCTCATCAAGAAGTTCCAATTCTTGCAATCTCATGGCGCAATAGTCTTCATCTGTAACTAGACCTTTGAGAGAGACCCGAAGTGATGGAATCTCAACCTCTAAAGGTAACACTACTTCAACGCCGTATGTGAGGGCAAAAGGAGTAGCCCCAGTTGGAGTACGAATACTCGTTCTATAGGCCCAAAGGGCCGGATTTATCTGTAGGTGCCAGTCTCTACCATTCTTATGAAATGTGCTGTGCAAAATCTTGAGAATGGTTTTGTTTGAAGCCTCTGCTTGACCATTTCCTTGTGGGAAGTAAATGGAGGACCAATGTTGCTTTATCTTGAATCTTTGGCATAGTTCTTTAAGGTCCTTGTTTTTGAACTGACCTCCATTGTCAGTGATGATCTCAGATGGCACTCCATATCATTG
>VDFB02161391.1:0-25060 GCA_007258455.2 Sequoia sempervirens | reverse complement strand
TTAAGAGAGATTATTTAACAACATTAGAGCAAAGGAACAACAGGGCTATAGAAGATTTATTCAGCATTAAAGGATGTGTTTGAAGTGAAATCTACAAAGACCAGTATTGATCTACCTACTCATCCCACACTTGATGTGGCCAAGAAGCATGAAGTTTCAGTTAATGAAAGTCATGAAGAGAGATCGCTAGTTGCATTTGCTATGCCTCAGAGTGCACCTATTGCATCTAGAACTTTTGTTGGAACTAGTGGATTAGCCAAAAATACTGGTAGTAGGAATTCAATAGAAGATGTGGATGCTTTTGTCAAAATACAAAGATTGAGTCAAGAAATTAGTACAGATCTACATAGAAGAATATAAAAAAAAGAAAATTAGAAGGCACAAAGTCATTCTTGCTTGAGATATAGAGAGATAGTTAACCCATTGGGCCAAATGTTGTAAAGTGGGCCACCAAGTTGGGTGTAAGATGTGGGTCCCATTTGGATATTTGCAAATCAAGTTTTGCAGAGCAACATCCATGAGCTGTGGAGAATGCTTTTGAGACTACTGGTGGACAAATCTCTAGAAAATATTACAAGCAAAAGATGAGAATTTTGATAATCAATTATAGATACAATTGTAGAAAAATAATCATGGAGGGAAAAGAGAGTTTAGACTCCACTCTATCTCCCAAACAGTGGTAGACATTGAGAAAAAGTATGTATTCCAAAGAATATTTGGAAAAGAGTAACAGAGGCAAGAGAGCAAGAGATAATGTGAGGGATGGATATACATTTGGCCAAGACAGGTTGCACACCAAAATGAACAAATTTGCAATAAGTGTATGGATTTTTGGTTCAATTTACATTGTGTTATTTATTTTGATTTTTTATTGAACTGACTATATGTTGAAATTGACATTGTATTTTAGGTTGAAAACAGTAATAGAGAAGTTGGTGTAGAAGATATTGTCAATTATATGGCAGAACTAGATCCTAGTAAATCTAAGAGTAGGGTGAAGTGGAAATCTAGTTCGTCAACAAATATTTCAAAACCATCTATTATGTGCCCAGTAGGAGCCTCTTTAGATCATGTCAACTCAAATGAACAAGGGTACCAAAAGGTAATGAGTCACATATTCAATCTCACTCAGCAAGTTTCAAAGTTGGTTGCCTCCGTTAACCCTATAGTTTTTGCATGGAATGAGCATAAATTCATGGATTCGGATGAGGTAAGAGGCCCTATTGATCTCATTTCTTCTTGTTTGGAAATTCTATATACAAATTCCTCTTAATATGTAGATTATTGAAATTTTAGCGTAGGATAATCTAACCCAGTTTCTTTATTGTTGGAGTGATCCAAAAAATGTTCTTTTGGACAAATGTATAGCTTGCATTCTTTACTTGACTATTGAATGTTGTGTATAGTTTTTTGCATGATGATTAAACCACATGTAGAGAAATTTTATCAAAGCAATAGGAAAAAAAATGCATTCATGATGTCAACAGAGCTACCGATATTGATAGTGATGAAGTTGATAAGAATGTGCAACACGGTCATCTTAGTCGTCCTGAAGTTGAGATAATTAATCTAATAGTTGTCAATTGTCTGTCCAAATGTTTTTCCATTCTTCATGCTTAAAATTTTATTTTGGACAAAAAATTATAGCTTTTTCATTCTTTACTTGACTGATAGGGTAAACCCACAAAACTGGTTTACAATTCCATTGAGGAAGGAAAAATGCATTTTTGAATGGAAAACACTTTAGGGGGTTCGATAGAACTAGGGGGTTCGCTAGAACCAGGGGGTTCAAGAAAAACCCCTTTAATGGGTTTATTTTTTAATTGCATTAAAGGGAGGTTCACTAGAACTAGGGGGGTTCAAGTGAACCTCCTAGTTCTAGTGAACCTTGGTTCACTAGAACCCCTCTTTCCCCTATTCTCCCCCTCTGGCACCAAAAATTTCCAAAAATTTTCCCTTCGAAGCTCAAGTTGAGGATGAAAATGGAGGAGACTTCACAAACCCAACTGGATGATGGTATTCCTCGGAACGAGCTATCCAATGAATATAATTGTAATTTATGTTTTGGTTTTATTATGTTTTGGCTTTGATTAAACATAGGTTTTCACTAAAAATCGCTCTACGTTAATACGTGGAAAAATATCGATTATCAAAATTAAATTCTAAAAATATGTGGAGTGCTGTGCGATTGACAGTCTCGATCCAATAAAAAAATTGAATTTCGATACATACAAAAAAAAACGCATAAGCAGATAATCCAATTCCATGCCTAAATTATAATCGGGCTTGACTTAAACTTGATTAAGCGAAAAAAAATATTCAATAAAACACCATGAAACCAAACGAAAGTTGCTGGGATATCGTAGTTATAAATCTAAATTAAAAAATAGAATTTTATCCTTCACGCTGAAAAAAAATTATGTTGCATACAATGAGCATCACTCCTTAAAAAATGGTGTTTACCGAAAACTATTTTTCAAAAGAGATGAAAAAGTTAAAGGTAATCCGATTCCAAAAAATTTTGAAAAAAATATATTTAATCTACGCACAAAATCTCACAAATCAACAGCTTGCATCATCATCTTCACCTCACGCTTTACCGCTATAAAGCCCGAAAGTGAAAGATTACTCTCTTGTATCATATATACCAGTTAAGCCTGGGCTGGCCAAAAAATTATAAACCCAGATAAGCGATCACCCTATATTAATTTTGCACGACGATTAAACCACATGATGTAGAGAAATTATATGAAAGAGAACTAAAGAAAAGGTCAATAATCAACTTCCACAAAGTTGTACAACTTCACGCTTGCAATGACATTGATAGCGATGATGATGAGCCTTCGAGGAGCATGCAATACGATATTCATAGTGGTAGTCATGCTAAATTTGAGGTGAGTGCTATGAACCATGCAAGTAAGTATTATTCGTGCTAAAGAATGGTTGTTTTATTATGTAAGTAATCATTACCTATTTGATAGAAGATGATGTGTTTTTTTTTTTTTTGTAGACATTTATTGATAAACTCCAAGAAGAGAATAAAGTTGAGGTGTTGTTGTGGGCATTGGGAAAATTCACTCACTATCTATTATACATGGAGTCAAATTGAAAGGAACGGGAGATGCACAAACATAAGTATTTTAAAGGTCACAAGTAACATACCCCTTTGCTTATCCAGACACAATATATGGAGTTGTCCATCTGAAAGAGAAAGAAGGGACCTTCACATGATGACAACTAAAATATTTGAAAAAAATGGCATAGGGTATGTTTATGATCTTGTAGTACTAGCTATTAGAAAGCTTGGCCCACTACTTTATGCAATAGTTTGAATGTGTTGTTCAAAGATCTTAGTGTTTTTTGTCAAGATGTAAGTGTAGAAGAGAAAAAGAAGGGTTAGTAGCAGCAGAGTGTGGGGAGTGAAGTTGCAGAAAAAGAATGTACTAAGCTTGAAAATTTTGAACCCAAAAAAAAACCAAAGAATCTAATTTGGGTGTACATTTTGTGAGTAGAAAAGAGAATGTTCTATCTTACTACACCTGTAATGTAAAACCCCTTGATTATATTTTTATCTTTTGGTTTAGGTCCCGCTCATTCAAATGGGTGCATTATAGAAGAGGGGATATGTTGTTGTGTAAGCAATAGACACAAAGAATAGGGGTGCAAAAAAAAGTAAATACAAAGCAGATAAAGAGGTGCAAAGAAGAGGAAAAGTTGCAGAGAGTGCAACATACATGTATGTACAGTTTCAAATAAGTTGCAACATAGAATTGTCATCAAAATTGTAATATCTTGCATAAGCAAAAAAAAGGCATTGTAACTCAATTTTCTTAGTCATAGCATTGAGAAACACACTTTGTAATAGTACATTTTTCAAAGAAAAGACACATTTATGTCTTGTATCTATTGTAAGAACACATTTTCTCAATAAAATTTTAGTATTTTTCCTTCTTAATAGTCATTTCATTATGTGTAAATGAATGATTGATTATTATTTTTTGTGTTTTTATATGTTTAAACCTCAATTAAAGCATTGTCTCATTTCTAGCACTTATAGGCAGAAATCGGCGAACAAAAACAATTAAATAAACTACCAATTGACTAAATATACTACCAACTGACAGAAATCACTGAATAAATATGACTAAATATAATGATTATGTAATTAATAAACAATGTATCAATATACCTACTAGTTGATAGAAATTAGTGAACAAAAACAATTAAATAAACTACCAAATTGATCAAAATGATGATTAAAATTAATGACTAAATACACTACCAATGGACAAAAATCAACGAATAAAAATGACTAAATAAGTGACCAATTAACAACAATCAATGACTAAATATATCAATGAATAAAAAATGACTAAATAATTGACCATTTTAAAACAATCAATGAATGAATTAATGACTAAACACACTACCAAATCAATCAAATTAACAACCAACTCAATCAATCAAATGACTAAATTAATGACCAAATCAATCAATCAAATGACTAAATTAAAGACCAAATCGATCAATCAAATGACTAAATTAATGACCAAATCAATCAATCAAACAACTAAAAATGGTTTAGTCATCAATTCGGTTGCATTATAAATGGTTGGCAATAAACTACTACTGGTCATGCAACCATGAACTTAGTCTTTTATAAGCAATTTTTAGTAGTTTTTTTAGTCATCTATTGTTGTTTTTGTACTAGTGTTTGGTTTCCTTTTTTTTACATATTTGATATCAAATTCACTAAGCAACATTACCCATTTTTTCATATGACTTGAGATGTTATTGAAATAAGATATTTGAGTGGGTCAAATATAGAGATGAGTTTGATCTTTTGACTTAGAATGTAGTGTTGTATTTTCTTAAAGCTAAATATGATAGCTAAACATGCACATTTCACTAATTTATAACTAATCTCATATCCCACTAATGACCTATTGATGTGGCAGAAAACCCTTTCATGACCCTCTAAATCATGTTGTGTTAGGAGTGCCCCCAAGGTGAATGATGTTACAAAGATATAAATTAGTACTAGTTTGTGTTAGGTCTCAAAATAAATACTCTACTTCTTAGAACCAAATCTCACTCACAAGGCCAAGGTTGTTGTCATGCAAATGAACTCAATTCATCAATAGAATAATGGAGGACTGTAAGCTAACTCTATGAGATTAGGTTTTATCTCCTATGATTTGAGCTCAACTTATACTTGGGAGGGTATTTCTAGGTGTATACCTTAACAGGCATTGCAATCACATATAATGAACAAAAATTAATTAAATAATAATCAAACCCAACTTGCCTACTTGGCCACAAATATTGTCACTAAACCAAGTAAAACTAAAGTATAATTACATGGGATAGATATTTTAGGCTCTCTTAATGATAAATCCTCTGTTATGATATTGAGGTCATGTATGCGGAAAACTACTCCTACTCCTATACTACTAGTATGTGTGTTGATTTGATGATGTGAGAATTATGCATGGTTCCAAACCGATGCCTTTCTATTGGGCAATAGAGTCACAACACATTGAATAAAAAATAAAATAGAAAAAAGAAGAATAATGCCTGTCTTAAACCCAAGATGGGAAATTATAATAATAAAACATACTTAGTTATCTAAAACAAAGTTGCATATATTCATGTGCAATATAAAAGAGATTAATACAAATATTGCAATAGTTTCATAATATTTGTATATTCATCTCATCCACTATTACACTCGTGCTAGCAAATTTCGCAAAGGAAAATCCCTAGTTGTGACTACAAACTCTCCAAAAAATATATACTCTACTTTAGAGAAAATTTGGCACATAATTCACTTACATTTGCTAAATCTTCTTATGCTTGGGGTATGTGCAGGATCATGATGGGCCAAAAAGTGGCGATGTGAAAAAAGTAGCATTTTGCATCACCAAAAAACACAAAAATCTCGAGTTGACTTTTTTTTGTGTTGGGTGTCAATACATTGCTCCAAAGCAATGCCCAAGGCAAAGTAGCACAAATCGGATATCTGATTTGGGTTAGGTATAAATACATAGCTATGGCCATTTAAAGTCATTTCAACCATTTAAAATGGTAAGATTTTAGTTTTATAAATCAGATATCTGATTTGTGCACACATAGACCTAAGAGTAATTAAGAGGTGGAGGGTGGGCAAGCGAAAGAGAGGGAGAGGGAGAGGGAGAGATAGAGAGAGAGAGAGGGAAAGGGAGAGACAGAGAGAGAGGGAAAGGGAGACAGAGAGATAGAGAGACAGAGAGAGGGGGAGAGAGACGAGAGTTAAAGGAGACAGAGGGGAAGGAGAGATAGAGAGAGAGGGAAAGGGAGAGAGATAGAGATAGAAAGAGGGGGAGAGAGAAAATTAGGAGGGGGAAGGGAGAGGGGAAGAGGGGAAGAAGGCGAGAGGGGGAGAGAGATAGAGAGGGTTGAGGGTAGAGGGTTGATAGTTTAAGGTTGAGGGTAAAGGGTTGACGATATAGGGTTGAGAGATTAAGGTTGAGGGATTAAGGGTTTAGGGCTTAAGGTTTAAGGGTTAAGGGCTTAGGGTAGAGGGAGAGATATAGAGGGAGTGAGATAGAAGGAGTGAGAGAGAGAGAGAGGGAGACTTGAGAGAGAGATAGAGGGAGACTTGAGAGATAGAGAGAGAGGGAGTGGGAGAGAGATAAAGGAAGGGAGGCTTAAGGGTAGAGGGTAGAGGGTTTAAGGGTTTAGGGTTTAGGGTTTAGGGTTTAGGGTTAAGGGTTAAGGGTTAAGGGCAGAGGGAGAGAGATAGAGGGAGTGACTGAGAGTCCCAAGAGAGTGGAGAGGGGGTAGGAGGAGAGACTTGAGAGAGGGAGGGGAGAACAATAGAGGGCATAGGCCACGGTAGAGTGGCAAGAGGGTTTAAGGGTTAAGGGCTTATAGGGCAGAGGGTAGAGGAGATATAGAGGGAGTGAGAGTGAGAGAGAGAGACACCGAGAGAGGGAGAGGGGCAGGGATGGAACATCCTTGAGAGAGAGAGGGAGTGGAGACGATACAGAGGGTTTAAGGGCTTTAGGGCCGAAGGGCAGGAGATATAGAGGGATTAGTGAGAGAGAGACATGAGAGAGGGAGAGGGGGGTAGGAAGGAGAGATCCTTGGAGAGAGAGAGAGTGGGTAGAGTGGCAGATAGTTTAAGGTTAAGGGAAGAGGAGAGAGAGAGAGAGAGAGTCGAGAGAGGGAGAAGGGGTAGGAGGAGAGGGAGAGAGGGGGGTTATGGGTAGAGGGTAGAGGGTGAGGGTTTATGGTTTAGGTGGCAGAGAGAGAGAGAGAGAGAGAGAGAGAGAGAGAGAGAGAGAGAGAGAGAGAGAGAGAGAGAGAGAGAGAGAGAGAGAGAGGGCTAAGGGTAGAGGGTTTAAGGGTTAAGGGTAGAGGGGAGAGAGATAGAGGGAGTGACTTTAAGAGAGAGACCTAAGAGAGGGAGAGGGGGTAGGAGGGAGAGATCGAGAGCTTGAGATTTTGAGAGAGAGGGTTAAGGGTAGAGGGTTTAAGGGTTTAGGGTTTAAGGGTTAAGGGGAGAGGGGAGAGAGATATAGGGAGTGACTAAGAAAGAGAGACTTGAAAGAGGGAGAGGGGGTACAAGGGAGAGACTTGAGAGAGAGAGAGAGGGGGGAGTGGGAGAGAGATAAAGGGTATAAAGTTAATGGTAGAGGGTAGAGGGTTTAAGGGTTAAGGGTTTAGGGTTTAAGGTTAAGGGTAGAGGGAGATATATAGAGGGAGTGAGTGAGAGAGAGACTTGAGAGAGGGCTAAGGGATATGAGGGAGAGACTTGAGAGAGAGAGAGAGAGAGAGAGTAGAGGGTAGAGGGTTTAAGGGTTTAGGGTTAATGTCACGACCCCTATTTTTCAATAAGTAATGTATAATACTCGTTGCATCTTATTTTATTTAATAAAAAAGATTGTTGATATAGTTGCTTATTTAATTAAATATTAGTTAATGTTAATTTCTATTAGAAGAAATTTAAAAAAATTAGTTTTAAATCATTTATTGATTTTATTTGAAAATTAGAATTAATATTTATTAATTTAAAGATAATTGAGACGCAAAGTTAATAATTTCATAATTGTTATTTAATATTAGTTTTAATTGCAATTAAATGGTATTTCATTATTATTACAGAAGATAAATATGATACATGAAATTAAATCTTGATCTTTAATTTAACATTCGGTTATTGGGAATTTGAGGAGAAATCTTTAAAAAGGTGGGGAAAACAATAATGGAAACACAATAGTTTTCTTGATCTTTTTTTTTTTCTCTACAAAGAAATATAACTGAAAAAGGGGTGTTGGGTAGAAGAATTCCAGAATATAGTATGTTAATAATGGTGAAAAGTAGAGGAGAAAAGAGAAGAAGGGAAACTCAAATGGAAGGCAATTTCCAGGTTTTTGAATTCTTCTCTATTGCTTTCAATTATAAAATGTGTAGATAAATGAATGCTTGTGGAAAGAATGAACTCCTCCTTCTAAAACCCCCTAATTGCTTGATTTGTTGAATTTGTGCCTTTAATACTGGAAAGTATAAATCCCATATGGAAATTTTTTATTATAGCTGAACAACTATATTTACTTTTTCTCTCTGTATTCTATACAAGAACTTCTTCATTAAAAGCCCCAAGTTTTTGTGTTAGTTGATCTTATGTAATTAGAATTAATTATTCTGAAACGCCATGGCTATGCATCTACACTTGCCATTTATATATATGTGTGTGTAATGGATAATTCTATGATGAATATATGTTGAACAATATATCTTTCGATGTAATTCCCTTGAAATGTCTGATGTTTTAAAACTCTTAATCGAATTTTTATTTGAGGAAAACTCTGGCTTTTTTTGGAAATTTATTTTAATTGTTTTGGGAAGGCTTTAAAGGCTTTTCCCCTAGCCTTTGTGTTCATATAGGGGATGGTTGCCTATGGAGGCAGCCGCCCCTCCACAGGTCGCAGCATCTAAACAGTGATTTGTGGTTCAAATCATGCATGCTCCGTGGAAATTTAGATTCACCAGTCTTGCAATAATTTAAGAATAAATACTTTTTGTTTCATCTGTAACTTTTTATGGATTCTAATCCTAAGCTTATGTGTGATTGCACCTTGAAACTCTAGTATTGAAAACACTATTTCTAGTACTGAAATTTCTTCATTAGATTGTGTATTTAATAGATTTATGCTAAGAGTTGAGTTAATTGATTGTGGAAAAGTTCATTTTCTCTTCAAAAGATTTAAGTATTATATTATATCTTTAATGGGTTATAATTAGAATAATACGTTCTAGTGGTATGGTGTTTCTTACATAGTTGTTAAAAGAAATACAAAAAAATAAATTGCTACTTAAAAAGGGGACTTGGTTTATAAGAGTATATTTGGGAAACTAGTAATGCTAGATGTATATATATATATATATATATATATATAGAGAGAGAGAGAGAGAGAGAGTAAATAAAAGGAATGAGTGAGTTTTGTCTTTAAAAATTAATGACTATGACATAGAATAACTTTTGGGTAGAGAATTACTCCCTGAAAGAATTAAATCTTGTATTCATTTACTTTACGGGAACATTACGATAATAAGCAAAGTAACATTAACTCTTTCAAAGTAATGGGTAAACTAGATTGTGGAGATAATCCAATAGTAATTTGTATACTTAATAGACTTTAGTTTTAATGATAATGCGGATGTTGCATTTTGACTAAAAAAGAAACATAAAAGTTTTATCATACCTTACTTTATTAAAGCTAGTTTCATCGATAACACTTTTCTTATACATTATGGTTTATTATACACTCTTAGCTCGCTTAATACCTTATTATCTCATTGTTGAACTCTCTATGAATCAATAGTAAATATTCTTATTATAATTGCATAAGCATGTGTGTGTTTGTAGTGCTAGGTTTACTTGCATGAAGCTTTATGTGATTGATCTACGGTTATCGGTAAAGTTGTATGATATTTGAAAGGTAATTGGAGATAAATTGTCTTATTAGCAAATACTTGGCAGCGATAAATGATAGTGGTGACATTACCCTAGACTCAAATGCAAGGATGATGCTTTGGTAAAGCTTGAAGTGTTGCTTGAAGAATTATGTAACTTGTATATAAGAACTTCAATAAGTCCTTTGTTAAGGGTGATATATGGTGCCCAAAATTGTATAATGAAGGGTCATGTCAGTGTGACAGTGCGATCATTTCCAGTGAGGCTCCTTATAGCCATTGGAAATTTGTAGCCAGTAAGGCATTAAGAGAAAGGAATTTCATTAAGCCAGTAAGGCACTTTGACAAGCGGTTTTTCATCCCTACGAGGGTTTTCCACTCATGAAAATCTTTGTGTTATGGTTTCTTTGTGGATGCATTTGTGTACTTGTTACTTCCTTAATTTTCACTACAATATATGAATTTACAGATCTTGCTGAGATGATGATGATTCAGGTGTAAGCCTTTATGGCTAGATTTGGTAAAGGCACGGCCTTGTGTAGATATACTTAGTAACTCATTAATGTATGAGGTTCCTTTGAAACAGTAATGAAGTAATTTATATGTATTGAGTATCTTTAATGAACTTTCCTTTGAATCCGCATGGATATAAATGTTATGTGCGATGTGCATTGATCATGGAAATTACTTATTTTGGAATGTGTATGATTTTCGAGCATTACAGTTAAGGGTTACAGAGGGGAGAGAGATAGAGGGTAGAGGGGAGAGAGATATGAGTGATTGAGTGAGAGACTTGAGAGAGAGAGAGAGGGAGTGGGAGAGAGATAAAGGGTATAGGGTTGATGGTAGAGGGTTATAAGGGTTTAGGGTTTAAGGGTTAAGGGTTTAGGGTTTAGGGTTTAGGGTTAAGGGTAGAGGGGAGAGAGACAGGAGGAGTGAGAGAGAGAGACATGAGAGAGGGAGAGGGGGTAGGAGAGAGAGAGAGAGAGAGAGGGGGTTTAATGGTTAAGGGTAGAGGGGAAAGAGATGGAGGGAGTGGCTGAGAGAGAGAAACCTGAGAGAGGGAAAGGGGGTAGGAGGGAGAGACTTGAGAGAGAGAGAGGGAGTGGGAGAGAGATAGAGGGTATATAAGGTTAATGGTAGAGGGTTTAAGGGTTTAGGGTTTAGGGTTTAAGGGTTAAGGGTAGAGGAGATATGAGGGAAAGTGAGAGAGAGAGAGAGATTTGAGAGAGGAGAGGGGGAGGGAGAGAGATAGAGAGAGGGCAGATGGTTAAGGGTAGAGGGTTTAAGGGTTGGCGTGGAGGGAAAGAGACACAATGTGAGCGATCCTCAGAGACCCGAGAGAGAGGGCAGGGAGGGAGAGACCTGAGAGAGAGAGAGAGAGTGGGAGTGGAGAGAGATAGAGGGTACATAGTTAATGGGAGAGGGTAGGTTTTAAGGTTTTAGGTTTAAGGGATATGATTTAGGGTTAAGGGTAGAGGGAGAGATATAGAGGAAAGGGCAGAGAGAGAGGGAGAGAGAGAGAGAGGGCAGAGAGCTGAGGGTAGAGTGACAGAGTGGCTTAAGGGTTAAGGGTAGAGGGAAGGAGATAGAGTGGAGGACTCGGAGAGAGACCCAAGAGAGGGAGAGGGGGTAGGAGGGAGAGACTTGAGAGAGAGAGAGAGAGAGAGATGGAGGGCATATAGGGTTAATGGTAGAGGGTAGAGGGTTTAAGGGTTAATGGCTTAGGGTTAGGGTTAAGGGTGAGTGTGTGTGTGTGTGTGTGTTTGAGAGAGAGAGAGAGAGACCTAAGATAGGGAGAGGGGGTTAGGAGAGAGAGAGACTTGAGAGAGAGACATAGAGAGTAGAGGTTAGAGGGTTTAAGGGTTTAGGGTTAAGGGTAGAGGGGAGAGAGATAGAGGGAGTCAGTGAAAGAGAGGGAGGGAGGGAGTGGGAGAGAGATAGAGGGTAGAGGGGAGAGAGATAGGAATGATTGAGTGAGAGACTTGGGAGAGAGAGAGAGAGAGGGAGAGAGAGGGAAAGAGAATATTTAAATATTTTATATATTAGTAATATTAATTAGTTATATAATATTTTATATATTAGTAAAATATAGAAATAATATTTAAATATTATACATAATAATATAATATATTAAATACATAATTTTGTAAGAGATTATTGTAAATTGTATATTATATATTAAATTATAAACTATATTGTATATTCTAAACTAGATATATTAAAATAAACTATAAACTATTTATTGCATTTTTTAAATCATATATTATAAACTGTATAACATTTTTTTAAATCATATATAAAAAAAATCCGATATCTGATATTTTTGACACAAACTTTATTGCCTAGGGATTAGCCTTGGGCTTGCTTTGGAATTTGGCTAGGACATGCCAATCTTAAGAAGTCAACACAAAAAACGTGTTTAACAACTTACCTTGCTTTTCTAGACTTCGCCCATGTGGCTGACGAAAATTCAAAATTCGATGAAACTAAAAGGGTTTGTAAAGGAGATTTTCAACTTTCCACCAATAATATAACAATTATGCTTTACTTTGAATTTAAATAATTATTATTCATTTTCTATTAGAATTAATGTCATAAAGTCTGATTGATAGGTTGATTGAAAAACATCTATAATCCTTTCAACCTGGGTATCACATTTTTTTGAATCCAAAACATGCTTCATATACTATAGGATTAAAAAAAAATGGATTTCATGAAGTTTTGACAAAGTTAAGGTGGTCGACATACGAAGTTTTTATATTTTTTAAAAGCTAATAAGTACCATAATTAATTATTTACTTGGAAAAATTACAAAAAATATGCATCACATCCCATTACGGTCCTCTACTTATATCTAAAATATTATTATTAAAAAATATTATCATTTTATTGTGGTTAGGTGTCGTATCAGACACCTACTTTTACTTTCCCTTTTCCCTAAAAATTTGGCACGCTACATTGAAATTTCTCAAATTCTTTCAACAACAGATTATTTTTTAAATAAAACCTAGTATTTTAGAAACTACATTCAATTTACCACATATTCCATTCTTACATATTTTTTAAATAATATAGATAACTTATTCAAATTTTTACATCAAGTTGCCTAACTCTAATTTTTCTGAACTTTCATTGCCACTTAAGGGCTTGTTTTTTCCATGATGATCCTGCACATACCCCCTAGATGAATCTACAATCCAAAGAATGAGCAATCCTTGGCATCAATGGTTACCTTGCAACTTCCTTGGCATCTGGAGACCATGTCACAACAACCAACCTCCCCTTAAAAAATGGCTCCATCACCCCTATAACAACAAGGCACAACCATAATTTTTTTATACTATAGCAAGTTCAAAATCGCAACCCAAATCCATGTCTCACCCAAAATGGACATTACACATGAAATGAGGACTATTGATAATTAATTTGGGTAGCTAGTAAAAATGGTTCCATTACTATGATTTAGTCGAGTGGTTGAAAAGAGACATGTACAACACTTTATCCTTCTATCTGATCCTTCACACATTGAAAAGAAGTGTTGTGGGAACTAGTCATCCTTTCTCAGTGCATATAGACCCACAAAGAACCTCTACCACTTGCATTTATCCTTTCCTCATCGATGGTTTTACTACTAGGAACAGTTAACACTTTAGTGCTCATCAAGAACTTATCGAGACTTTTTTGGTTTTAGTAACCAAAAAATGTTTGGACTCATCTTTTTGTGTCTTCTTTTCCCTCTTATCCTCTTTACCATTGTGGATATTAGACCTCCATTGGGATTTTGTTGGAGAATGGTCTACATTGGGATATATAGAATATCACCTTGGATCGAGATATAACTTGATACCCTAAAAACTTCTACAAAACTTCATCCTATGTGACTTTGGCCCCATCATGATATATCCTATCACCCTCATAAAAAATAACCATATCATTCCTCTTGCATGACTAAGACTCTTTTGCATGTTGATGGGGCTTGGAGGGTCCACTTAGAAACCCTTTGTCAAGGGTTTCATGGGAATTGGGAACCAATGGTTCCTAGTTCCTATGGAACCTTTTACAACCTTTTTTATTGATTTTCCATAGGGAAGCAAACTATCAGATGTTTCATAGGATCCAAGAATCATTAGTTCCTGATGCCTATGAAAACTCCAACCACTCTATACTTATCCAATTTTCTATTTTTTTATGTTGTTTAATTGATTGATGCACAAGGAATGGAACATGAAATACATTGTGACATGATGACCCTTACAAACTTCTTAGATCAATAATTGATCAGGGATCATGCAAAATAGGAACACAAAAATAAAGGATGAGAAAAAATTAGACACAACCAAATTGAATCTCAATAGTTTTCTTAGTATTGGTGACATGAGAATTGGTGGTGATGTAAGACACTCTTTGATTTTATCAAATTCTTATTGAAAATATTCATCCCAATGAAAGGAATTGTTTTTCTTTAAGAGGCGAGAAAATGGTTAACACTTGTTTGCTAATTGTGTTTTGAACCTTACACTAGCCTAAAGTTTTCCTTGAATACTATGTAATTGTTTAAGATTTTATGGAAGTTGAATCTCTAAGATAGCAATTACTTTGGTGAGGTCAACTTCTATACCTCGCCTAGATACAATGAAGCCCAAAATTTTCTCAAATGTGACACCAAAGACACATTTCTTAGGATTGAGGCATAGCTTGTATTCTTTCAAAAATTCAAATATATACTCAAGAACTTGTGGTTGGCTTTCATATTTTTTACTTAGCCAATAAATCATCTACATAATATTCCATGATGTGATGCAACATATCATAAATTATGGTTGTCATTTCTCTTTGATAAGAAACTTGTGGGTTCCCAAATCTACATTTCAATGAAATCTAAAGATTAACCAAACCTTATGATCAAAGACACTAAGAGATTTGGCCAATGAATAGGAGATGGGCTTCACAATTTTCTCCCCTACACTTTAGGCTCTACAGGACCTAGGGGTTTACCCTTAATGACACTAAATGTAAATATCAACAAGTTGTATTACAATGCCAAGAAGATGGACTTCATACAAAATAATAGGGATTTACACAATTACATACATGAATAATTAATTCTCTATCACATTTGCAATTCTAGTATAAAGTATGCAAATAATTACAAATAAATTATTGCTTGGCTTTGAATTTGTAAATTTGAATTTTTTTTATGATATTGGAGCATACAAAAGGAAAGACTAGTGTTTATCAAGGGCTATAGATCCATATGTTACACATTTTTAAATTACAACTTTCAACATATCTTGATGCTCATTTAAACTACTAGTAAGTAAGGTTGGTTATTATAGTATCATAGCTTAACCCTTGACACAATTTAATAGCTCAAAACCATTCCACCATGACGGCATAACAAAGAACACTAGTTCCATAAATATGAACACAAAAAAATTGCACAAGGCCAAGAACTATACTTACAAGCCATAAAATATTTAAATTAAAATAATGTAAAATCTGCCACAATGAAAAGGAGAATTTCTGAACAATTTTTTTTTTCCTTCATCATCATGCAAAAGGATTACATAGAAGGTTAGAATCATATAAACAATAATGGAGATCAGCTTAAACAATTTCATATCATGTCAGTTACATAATCCACTAGTACAACTTGTTGCCTTAATAAAAATAATGCTATTGCACATACCTTCATGATGGTGAATTGTTTTACCTCCAAGAACCTACTCGATCCAGTCGTGGTGGGGTACAAACTGATCCCAACCAATGTGGATTCAAACCCTATCCACCCCTCCAAGCGGATTAGGTGGCCCATGGTGAGAGAGAGAGAGAGAGTCGTCATTCAAACCCTTAAGCTATGAGCAATATGACTTCCTAGTGACCCATTTCCCAAGGTGCACCTAGCTATGGTAAACTTATAATTCCTTCCAATAGTTATGAGATTTCAAAGGGGAGTTAGATCTACCTACTTTATCTTGTTTGGTATCCACCTTCCGGTTGTCCATATATCGGCTAAGCAACTAGGGTAACCATCATTGGCGTGAAATGCTCCTAGACTAATGACCATCTTGAGCCTAGTACTGCTTCTAGACTATTTTCCATATCAAGCATAGTGTTTCCCCTAGACTATTATCCATCTCGAGCTAGTACTGCCCCTAGACCATCGTCCATCCCAAGCTTGGTACTGCCCATAGACCATTGTCCATCTCAAGCATAGTATTGCTCCTAGTCTATCGTCCATCTCAAGCATAGTACTACTCCTAGACTATCGTCCATCCCAAGCAAGTACTATTCCCTAGTTTATGCTTAGCACTGGATCAGGAGTCGGCTCCCAACTCAAGGTCAGTAGGTTACCCTCCTAGCTACTGCCAAGTATGGCATTGCTAGATATCCTATGAAGAGCATTTCTTACCCTTAGTCACCTTCTGGTGGGAAGGAAACTCTTCTTCCCCAGTTAGTAGGCAGAGGATACCTGATTCATTGATCCTATTGGAATAATTCAAGTCATGGTCTAGCAAGGATTACATTAACAAAAATACTCATTAAAATGAGAATGACTGCCTTAATAGTCATCTGATTGTAACAGTTGTAGTCTTTCGTATGGATAGCTGACTTAGTAGCCAACAGTGTAGCAAGGTATGGTGCAGGTAGTTCTTAGAGCCATAATCTAGTATAGTATATTTGATGGTAAAATATTTAAATGTAACGGTAATAGATTTTTGGCTGCACCATAAAAAAAATTAATTCCTTAAGACAAATATGGGAAGAGATATCCTACTCTACTTGTTATGAAGACATTTTTGTGTTTACCAAGAAGGTAATCCCCCATTCAAGTATAAATATGTCATTTCGTGCCCACTGGTTAAGAAATTAAGGCTATGATGCCTACTTGACCAAAATCTTCATGGACAGATTAACGACTACAAGAACTAAATTGAGATTTATTCTATAATGTCACATTCTAATATAAGTGAGTAGCTGCAAGGACTAAATTGAAAAGTATTCTATATTGTTACCTTTGATAGGAGTTACAGCTACAAGATTTAATGAGATCACTCTATATTGACACATTTTGATATGAGTTAATAGCTGCAAGTTTTAAATGAGATTTGCTCTATTTTTTTTCACATTTTGATATGAGTGAATAGTTGCAAGTTTTATATGATATTTGCTCTATTTTTTTCACATTTTGATATGAGTGAATAGCTACAAGTTTTAAATGAGATTTTCTCTATTTATTTATTTTTTACATTTTGATATGAGTGAACAACTGCAAGTTTTAAATGAGATTTGCTCTATTTTTATTTTCACATTTTGATATGAGTGAACAACTACAAGTTTTAAATGAGATTTGCTCTATTTTTTCACATTTTGATATGAGTGAACAACTGCAAGTTTTAAATGAGATTTGCTCTATTTTTTTTTTTTTACATTTTGATATGAGTGAACAGCTACAAGTTTTAAATGAGATTTGCTCTATATTTTTATTTTTTTACATTTTGATATGAGTGAACAGCTGCAAGTTTAGTAAGGCTTTAGTTAAATGGGAGAATAGGCTGAGTATGAGGTAAGCTAAACCTCCATAGTATTACTCTATCTTTTCTTCCTTAACTTACCCTCCTAGTTGCTTATACAAAAAAAATGTTGCAGCAATCAAATACCCTATGTTCTCCTCCATTCCTAACTTATTTTATCATAATCATACAGCAGGTGCAAATATTCATCTCCTATAGCTTAACCAAATGAGACCATTAAATCACACATTGCACCCCTAGCCATGTCTTGGGTTAAAATTCCTAATATTTTTAGGTAGAGATTGTTGTTAAAAGGAATCATTCTATTGTAACCCTCTCTCTAATGTTATTTTTAGATAATGTTGTTCATCTACCAAGCTTGAAGGATAACACAGGAGTGATGTTAAACAAACATGAGAACAATTGTAGCTTCCATTATTGCAGCATTCAAATAAGAAATATTAAACACTTACATCTAAATTCATCACTAAAATAGCAATGCAAATCTTGTTCTTAACTAAACCAAATTTTAAGAACCTGGATTGCCTGTGCTTGTAAAGATGGCTATAGAACCAATGGAGGATTCCCTAGTTGATGTTGGCACTAAAAAACTCTTGAAATTTCGTCCACACCTCTCTTCTCTTTTCCCAAATTTCTCCCAAGCACCAAAAATGAAACCTCTCCAAGTCGATTTAAGGAGAAGAAAGTTGAGTTTCTCCATGACTTGTTGGTCAATGTCCCTTCCTACCATGGGCGGCGATTGCAGGCCTTGCCAGACCTTAAAATTTATGATGTTCTCTTCTTCGACCCAACTACGCCTCTTCCTCTCCTTGGTCGAGGATTCTTGATAGCCTCCCTGCTCAGCTATCTCATGCCACCCTTCCTCTCCCATGAAAGCATCGAGCTATTTTTTTCCTATGTCCTTTGTCTTTCCTTATTTGTTTGATGATATATTTTATTTCTCACTTTTATTTCTCACAGGTTTGATGGAATATGGCCTTTGATAAAATGGTGAGTGTTTTCTATTCTTTGTTTTAAATTTTTATCATTTTAATAGTGTAACTATCAAGTATTTAATTTATAATTTTATTATTTTCTTATATAACTTAATTTATTTATTCACCTTTAGAAATATTTAATTTATAATTTTATTATTTTCTCATATAACTTATTTTATTTATTCACCTTTAGATATTTATTTATTTTTATTTACCCCTTTCTTTCAAATACCTTAATTAAATCTACCAAATTGAGCATTGTCAAATAATTAAGATATTTTAGGTGGACCTATTGGCTTTACTTAGCCAGAACAAATAACTATAGCAATAATATATATATATATATCAAAATCCTAGGTAGATTGAACCTCAAGGTGATGAAAACCATAGGCAAGGTCTAACTCTAGAATGGCATACTGTTATCTTTCTCTCAACCAACAGAACCACATAATCCACCTCACTTTGCACCCCTGGTACTTGCATCCAATGACAAGTCTCACACAAATACAACATCCAAATCATTAGTCCGTGTTAATCCAACATTTAATGCATTAAATTAAAATAGCATAATAAGATTGATAAGCTCACTTAATAATAATAACATCAAAGTTCATAATTTTAACGCACACTTAGGCACACACACACAACATTATATATGTTTGTATACTAAAGTTTGAAGTTACACCCCTAGTCCAAATTACATCGGGACTAGGGGTCATGCAAAATGATTAACAAAGTATCGAGGGGATATGACATACTTCTCGCCTTAGGATTAAGCCAGCTCGGCTTAATTAAACAAGTATGGATATTCTAGTTTCATTACATTTTCATCTTCCCAAGTAGCTCCTTGTTCCCCATATTGGTCCCATAGGACCTTAACTTGCTGGATGGTTTTGTTATGTAACTACAAATTATGCGTGTCTATGATTGCAAGAGGTTCTAGGTTGATATCTCAAGCGTCTTCTACATGTACTGTTTGCCAATCAATTACATGTGAGGGGTCAACAACATATTTCTTAAGCAAGGATACATGGAATACATTGTGTATGCGAGAGAGAGATGATGGAAGAGCTAGTCAGTAAGCTACATGGCTGATTTTCTCAAGTATCTCAAAAGGCCCTATGAATCGTGGAGCTAGTTTAGCAGCCTTGCCAAACTTTATTGAGATTTTGTGCAGTTTAACACGTAGGAACACCTTATCTCCTACTAAAAATTCCCTTGGTTTTTGCTTGGTATCCACATAACTTTTTTGCTGATCTAAAGCCTCCTTTAGTATTTCTCTCATAACTTTCACCTGAGTGTCATATTCCTGAAGAAGTTCTAGCCCTATAGTTTCTCGATTTTCTAAATTGTCCCAACCTATAGGCATTCTGCACTTTCTACCATACAATGCTTCAAATGGTGCCATTTGGATGGAAGAATGGTATGAACTGTTATATGAAAATTCTACTAGCAGTAGATACTCTTCCCATTTAGTAGGCTGATCCATGGCATACATTCTGAGCATGTCCTCCATAACTTGGTTAACTCTTTTAGTTTGGCCGTTTGTTTCAGGGCGGTAAGCCATACTAAAATTGATTTTGGTTCCAAATGTGGTGATAAGAGAGGTCCAAAACCTAGAAGTAAACTTATCCCTATCTGAAATGATTACCTTAGGCATCCCATGTAGCCTAATGACTTCCTTGATGAATCTTTTAGCCAAAAGTGGGGCATCATCCTTCACATTTCCTAGTATGAAGTGTGCTACCTTGGTTAGTTTATCAACCACCACTAATATACTATCGTGTTGATGTCGAGTTTTAGGCAATCTTGTCACAAAATCCAGGGAGATTACCGACCACTTATGTTGTGGTATATCATGAGGATATAGTGTTCCCGTAGGATGACAATGCTCTGCCTTAACTTGTTGACATTCAAGACATTTGGCGACATAGCAAGCTATTTCCTTTTTCATTCTTGTCCAAAAGTAATGATTTTTTAGGTCTGCATACATCTTAGTCACCCCAGGATGTGCTTGATAAGGCACATTATGGCCTTCTGCAAGAATTTTCATTCCCAAACCACCCTCTTTCGGCACATAAATTTGGTTCAAATAACGGAGAATTCCATCGTTTCTCACATGGTACTTAGCTGGATTAATCCCTCGTTGTATTTCTAACCTCTTTTGATGACAAAAGAGATCTTTTTCCTACATTTGCTTAATCTTTTCTAGCAATTCAAATTTTAGTTGTGAGATTGCAACTAGTTTAGCCCTTCAACTTAAGGCATCTGCAACATGGTTTTCTTTTCCTTTAACATATGAGATATCTATCTCATAAGTTCTTAAGAATTATAACCACCTTCTTTGATGTGCATTCAAATCTAGTTGGGTGAACAAATATTGAAGTCCCTTATGATCAGTGTTCAACTTGAAGAGTCTTCCTACCAAGTAATGTTTCCATACCTTTAAGGCATGCACGATTGTCACCAGCTCTAGGTCATGGGTGGGATAATTGAGTTCATGATCCTTCAATTTCCTGGACTTGAAGGCAATCACTCACCCATTTTTCATTAGCACTCCTCCTATCCCATCCAATGAAGCATCTCTCCAAACTACAAATTATTTATCTAGATCAAGCACTTGAAAAATTGGTGCAGTAGTAAGAGCTTCCTTCAACTTTTGGAATGCAATGTCACATTTTTCTGTCCATTCAAACTTTTTCCCTTTTTGTTGAAGGGAGATTATGGGGTTAGCTATCTTGGAGAAATTCTCTACAAATCGTCAATAGTACCTTTCCAAACCCATGAAGCTTCTTACTTCGGTCACATTTTTAGGAATAGGCCATTCTACAATTGCTTGCACCTTGGCTGGATCTACTGCAATTCCTTGGGCCGATATAATATGTCCCAGGTAGTGCACTTTAGGCTAAAAGAAAGAACATTTGGACAATTTCCCATATAATTAATGATCTCTCAACCTTTGCAAGACTATTCTTAAATTCTCCTCATGCTCTTGCAAATTTTTAGAGTAGATTAAAATGTCATCCAAAAACACCAGCTCAAATTTGTCCAAGTAGTCATGGAAAACATGGTTCATGAGACTCATGAAAGCTGAGGGGCATTGGTTAGGCCTAAAGGCACCACCAAAAATTTGTAATGGGCATACCTAGTTCTAAAGGATGTCTTTAGAATATCTTCTTCCCTGATTCTTAACTGGTGATAACCTGACCTTAAATCTATCTTGGAGAATATTGCAGTCCCCTTCATTTGGTCAAATAAGTCATCAATTCTAAGTAGGGGATATCTATTTTGAATGGTTACCTTTTTCAACATCCAGTAATCGATGCACAACCTCAGTGTACCATCCTTCTTCTTAATGAACACTGGAGCTCCCCAAGGAGACACACTAGGTTGTGTCAAGCCTTTCTCCATTAGATCTTGCAATTGCATTTTAAGCTCTTGTAATTCAGCAATGTTCATTCCATAGGGGGCTTTTGAGATAGGCTCAACCCCTGGAACTAGGTCTATTTTGAAGTCCATTTGTCGCTTAGGAGGAAATCTTGGCAATTCTTCAAGAAAGACATCACAGTACTCTTGGAGAATGGTATGGTCTTCAATGCTAGGTGTGGGATCATCATTACCCTCTTTTATCTTTACTAGATAAATTTTACTCCCCTTTCTCACTTCCCTTTTAACTTGCATGGCTAAGATCATTCTTACCACCATAGGTCTCCTAATCCCCTGAAGAACCACTGACCTCCCTTGGTCATCTAGACACTCGATCTTCTTGTTGTATTAATCCAACTTAGCTTGGTGCTTTTGGAACCAATCCATCCCAAGGATTAAATCATAAGAGCCTAACAGAGTGACCCATAGATCCACCTTGGTCCTTATAATCCCTAGGTCAATTTTAGCTCCTCACAAGCAAGATTTGATCTTTTGTGTCTTACCTGCCCCAAACTCAACCTCCATCTCCTCTCTACTAAGACTCTTATGATAAATTTTACATTTTTGAATAGCATGGGAGGAAATAAAACTATCCGTGGCTCCTAAATCTACCAAAATAGAAATGGGTTGGCTAAGAAGTGTACCTTGAAGTTCTATCAATGGAGCTTACTGATCCGCTTGACAATTATCCACAGCTGCATAAATTTTGGAAGTGGGTTTGGTGGTTTTGTTTGGATTCTTGGGACACTCACTCATATAATAATCACCTCCGCATGTCCAACATCCAATAACTAGTCCTTCCCAGTCTTCCTTGCCTCTCTTGGAATCACCTTGTGCCTCATGCCTAAATTATTTTTTCCTTTTGTCTCCTTTATCCTTTTGACCTTCTGACCCACAATTTTCCCTATAATTTCGGCCCCTCTTAGTCTGTTGAGAAGCCTTTTCTTTAGATTTAGCTTCTTGATTACCCTTTTACTTATTATCAGAGTGGTTGGAGGAATATGGCTTTTGTTTGCATTCATGCTTGCTCTTATGCTTTTCTTCAGCAACCAAAGCTACCTCCACTGCCTGGTTTAAGCTTTTAGGTCGAGTGAGCTTGGTTACATATAGAATATTCTTATTCAATCCCAAGATAAACTTGTTCACCCAATCCTCTTCTTCCTTCATATAAGGCACATGATGGAGTAAGCTCATGAATTTGGACTTATACTTAGCTACCATCATTCCCCCTTGGCGCAATGAATGGAATTCAGTCATCTTTTGGTCTCTATGATGAGTAGAAAGGTACTCCTTGCAAAACCGCTTGGTGAACTTGTCCCAAGTTAGTTGATTGATATCATAGTTTTTGATTTCCGCCAAATGTTCCCACCAAAGCAAGGCTTCTCCTTCTAGGTGATAAATGGTAATCCTAGCCTTAGTGTTGGAACTTAATTCTATCAACCCAAAATACTTGTTCATTCCAATGAGCAATGCTTCAGTGGCATCCCCACCCCCAGTCCCATCAAACTTAGGGGCTTGCACTTTCTTTAATTCTCGAATCAATGGGTCCTTTCCCACTCCTCATTGTGACTCTGATCGATAGTGACTATAGGTGGGAATTATGGATCTGCTCTCATGTTCTTGACTTGTATTCCCATTGTATTCCCTATCTGAATCTTCAATTCCAATACCAGTGTTGTGGTTAGTTCCTAGGCCAGTGTTGTGGTTAGTGCCTTGCTCCTTTTTCCTTGTTAGCTCCTCAATTTGTTGCTCCCATGTTGCTATTTTTTCATGAAGGGCATTAAGTTCAGCTTGTAACTCTTCAGGTATGGTAGGAGGTGGAGATGATGCACCCCTACTTGCACGCATCATCTCGGTGATGCTAGGGCTTGCTCCTCTCCTCAAAGTTTGACTCTTCATTGAATTTGTTGGGTTCTGCGAGGGAAAAGAGAGTGTTATTTAAGTGTCATTGTTATTTTGTTTAAGTCTTGTCTTAGAATTCAAAGGAGAAATTCATACTCAACATAAGATTCACACTATTAATTATTCCATTCTCATTCACCATAACACCTTGATAAATAAGTATATATAAGTCTATATATATATATATATTTAATAGTTGGAAACTTTTACAAAAAAAAAAAAAGCAAGATGATGTTTATTTAGTACTAGAGTTCATTATCTTCTACATAGTTTCAATTACAGAAATATTAGCATGGACACACTTGTATTATGCAATTACTTCCTTAGAGAGGATCGGAGTATTGTGTCCACATCCAAAAGGGAAGTCTCTAACAGCTGAGGGTTTGGTTTTTGGATTTGGTTATGGGAATCCCTTTGTTGGTTCATGAATTTCATCTGGTTTGGCCATTTCCTTTCCCTTCTGGATTTTCAGTCGCTTAATAGTCTCTTCTAATGGCTCTATGTCAGACATGATTTTAGTTTCAATTTTTGGTCATGTGATAATAGTGGTCTTGGATCCTTCTGGGTTATTTTGTTGGGGATGTTTCCTCAATTCCTTCTTCCCCATTCCTTGCTTCCCTTGACCATTACTATCATTACCAAATATCTAGATTAGTACAACGAAAGAGGGAGAGCACCTAGGTCCTAGTGTCGAGTTCTAAGCTATGATACCAATGTAAAATCTGCCCTAATGAAAAGGAGAATTTTTGCACATTTTTTTCTTTCTTCCTTCATCATCATGCAAAAGGATTACATAGAAGGTTAGAATCATATAAACAAATAACAATATCTGTACCAAACAATTTCATAATGTTAGTTATTAATCCACTAGTACAACTTTGTTGCCTTAATAAAAAAGAATGCCATTGCACATACCTTCACGATAGTGAATTGTTTTACCTCCAAGACCCTACTCGATCCAGTCATGGTGGGGTGCAAACTGATCCCAACCAATGTGGATTCAAACCCTATCCACCCCTCCAAGAAGATTAGGTGGCCCGTGGAGAGAGAGAGAGAGTCACCATTCAAACCCTTAAGCTATGAGCAATATGACTTCCTAGTGACCCTTTTCCCAAGGTGCACCTAGCTATGTTAAACTTATAATTCCTTCCAACAGTTATGAGATTTCAAAGGGGAGTTAGATCTACCTACTTTAGCTTGTTGGGTATCCACCTTCCAGTTGTCCATATATTGGCTAAGCAACTAGGGTAACCATCA
>VDFB02161390.1:0-17481 GCA_007258455.2 Sequoia sempervirens | reverse complement strand
AGTAGACATGTATGCAAAATGTGGAAGCATAGACAAGGCATGTGAACTATTTGAAAAAATGCCTGAAAGAGATGCCATCTCATGGAATACGATGATTACGGGATATGCACAAAATGGATTTTCTGAAAAGGCTTTAGAAACTTTCAAGAAAATGCAATTAGTAGGTGTGAAGCTGAATTCCACAACCTATGCCAGCATCCTCCCTTCCTGTGCCAAAATGGGAGCTTTGGAGTAGGGTATGAACATCCATCAGAGCATAATAGATGGGGGATTTTTGTCATATATTATGGTTGGAAATGCTCTGTTAGACATGTATGCAAAATTTGGAAACGTACACAAGGCACTTGAACTCTTTAAACTTGATTCCCCTGACTTGATTCCTCTTTACATAGCCCTCTGATGTAAGTAGGGTGGAGATGATTCTTCCAATCTCACAAATGTTCACAAATGATCAAACAAAAATAAGGAATCAATTCTTCAACTTTATTCTCTCAACTTGTCCCAAACATGCACCTATTAGGCTTATAGCCTCAAAACTCAACTTATTCCAATAACTACAAGTGTAGGTTGTACAAAGACCTAACAAACATCATTTGAGGAACTCTTCAACCATAGAAACGACATACCAAAAGAACTCACAAGGCTTCTTAAGCTCAAATTGGATTTTCAATATCCTACCCCTATTTGGGCTACTAAATTAACCCTATTTTCCAAAGGAAGTCCCACCTAAACTTCTAGTTTCTACTCAATCTCTTAGATAGTCACTAAATGTGATTCAAAACTCAAAATTTCATGACCAATTCAAGGATTTAAGTCCTCTAGGGCACTGCCCCAACAAACCCTCACTTTTTAGTTTTTCATTAAGGTATATAATATTTAATTAATAAAAATAATTCTTTCTTATTAATCTCTTAATTAATTATCGAATGCAAATTTATTTATGGTCTTTACAAGCTAGATACTATATAAGATTAAGCTTATATTATAATAGTCATATTTGATGTTATTAGGACCACTTACAAATAAGTGTGGACCCCTAATAAACATTATGCTCTAGCAAAGACGCTTTTGAATTTACAACAAAACTATTTAATTGATGCCCTCAAAGGTCCAATAGAACTATAATACAAGTGTAGGAAAATACAAGGAGAATTTTGATATAGTGTATAAGGTCCTCTGCTTTTCTGTTCTTTTCTTCATTGTAATTCTTTTGAAATTTTAAAGGGCAATTTATTTATTACATATATATATATATATTTGTGGCCAATAAAGGGTATATTTACATTTTATCTTTTTTTGCATGTCAGTTACAAGGGGTTTTTGTGAACACACCCACACCATTACAACCCCCTTGCTGCCACTGTAGGTTATGCCTCTCAGCATAAGATCATAAAAAAACAAAATAATATCAAAAAGTTTAATTTCATGAAATGTTTACCACAACCTATTTTGTCCAGTCATTGCAAAATCAACAATCTGAGATTCCAATGGTCATTTGACTTCTAGAACAAAACATGTGCCATAAATATTCAGAACCACGTTCCAGGACTTTTCTCAAAGTATATAATTCTCTTATTAGCCATAATGACAATGAAAGTAAAGACTAACTAGAACATACCTTGTAACTTTTAGCTGCCACATAGACATGTTTGTTCATGCTATGAGCTACCAATGCAGTTTGATATGTTCCCATCATGTTTATGATACCTCCACTCTCAACCACACCATCTGCTCCAAAGAGTACCAAATCCACTTTCTCCATGGTATATGCCACAGCTGAATCAATGATAAGTTTAACAGGAACACCCACAGCAACAAGTTCCTTTGTCATCTCTATACCTGTGTTATCTGGCCTCCCTTCTACTTACAAAATAACAGATCAAACCTAAAAGGTCTGAATATTTTCCTTCCACGTGTGAAAAATGAATAAACTTCTTAAACTAACCAGTGCAAAAAACACTAAAGTGCTTCCCATTAGATGCTGCCATCTTCAACAATGCCAAGACAACTCTGGAGAAACCATGAACCAAAATTCTACTACCATCAACTATAAAATCCTGACCAAGCATTGCAATGGTTTTGCGAGCCTCCAAATTATGCTACAGGTAAGTATTCAACTTTCTGCAATAATACTGTAAGAAGCATTACTCTTTCTTTCACAGGTATGACTTTCTAATACTGAGGTATGATATAAACAAAAACTACCTGTGCTCCTCTAATATGCATGTATAGGTATACTTTTAGAAACAAAAAGCAAAGTACAGATTTGCACCTTGAGGGATATTTCTCCAAACCTTTCCCCACGTTCTATAAGGCGAGACTTGGCAGTATGAAAATCTTCATACTCCAAAGCAGATGTCCGAGTAACATATCGTATAAAAAGGTCACAACCAGCAGATAATGAAATAGAAGTCTCATCCCACAACTGGTGACGCACAACAAACAAAATATTAGGTGAAATTTTACAATTAATACATAATTATCCATTTTCCTATTGTCCTTTCTAGTTATTTTGTGAAGCCTCAATTGTAGAACCAAACTTCCTTAATTTACGTTTTATGCATCGTAAGATTTATTCCTTGAAAAGATAGAATACAACTCTATGGGTTTTCCTCTGCTATCTGAAAAAGAAGAATATTGAATCTTTCAAAAGATATGGCTATCCAAATAGAAAATGATGGCTCTACGAAAACAAGAAGCTAATCTGTAGAATAATATATATAGTAAAGACAGTTATAGAATAAGCAAGAAAAACAGTTAATTGCCCCCCACATTTTTCAAATAGGTTGTTCATATCAAAACTAGTAGATTTTTGCAATATCTAGTTTCTTCTAAAATTAGAATATTCTCGTATTCATTGGAATATGATGATAAAAACATGATCATGTATAACAAAAAGAAGAAACCATGATAAAAGATTTTTTTAATTGCATATACATATGACAGACCAGTATCCCCTAGAGTGTTGAAAGCTATGTTGTTTCTACGTACCATTAGTGACAAATTAGGATGGACTTCTGATGTAGGAGTATCTGAGCTCACAGAAAATCTCACATCCCCAAAAACATTTCAGTTTATTTTTCTAGATTTGTTTTCTTGTTTGGTGCTTTTGTTGCCTTTATACTTTTCATGCAAAATACTAGGGTTTATTCAAACTACTAACTCCCAGGCTTGTACAACTCAACAAATGGCTCCAACACATCTTACTAACCCTGCTCAAACTCAATCTATCATAACTTTGAAGGTTCCAACATCATTTTGCAAAAACACAACCTTAACACCTCTTTTTCACAAGGAAAATGCCCTGTACAACATTAGGGCAACACACATATCCATTAAACTTGATTCCCTTGAATTTATAAGCCTTCAAGACATCTACTCTATCATTGGTGAAGGAAATCCATGGAGTCACAACCTCCTATAGAAGGTGGATTGCTTGATACATTATAAGAACTTCAAAACTGGCCCTCACTGGCCTATTTCAGGTAGATTTCAGAAAACTACCAAGTTCTCACTCAAATCTTAAAGTAAGACTCTCAAAATTGATACAATGGAGAGCTATAAAATTCCTACAAAAAATGATGAAGATTTCAAATCCTCACAATGAATGTACTGGCCATACAATGCTGGTGAAGTTTTGAAAACACAAAAATACAGTGAATTTTTTGATAAAACGTTGTTTATAGACTTGTATTTTCAATAAAATATTCAATATCCATTGTTCAAGCCTTTTTCAGGATTTTTTAAAACATTTCTCCATCCGCTACAAAGTTTAATTCAAAAGGAGGAGCATGGATTCTCCCATTACAAGCAAAAATTGTCTTGTTGCAACTATTTTTAGCAATATTGCAAAATTTGACAAAATGAATCTACCAATAACCTTAAATGGTCTGTAAATGACCTCATTGCACCTACATGCACTCAACCAACACTAAATGACCTTATTCAACCATTTACTACCATTTGACCCTGAACTCCTAAAATCTTGCATTTGCAACTTTTGGGTTTTACAACAATTTTGCAACAAAGTACAATTTTTTTGCAATATCAAAATTATTGACTCCTAGACACCTAATTACCACCAACTTATGATTAATTTCATACTTTAATGGTATTCAAGACCTTATATACTACAAAAATGTCTTCCTCCTAGAGCCTGCTCTTTAACAACTCGAATTGCCTAAAGTTCTTCAATGGTGCCCCTGCACCACCCTCCCTATATAGATTGGTGGATGCAATCAATGTTATCAAAATTCAACATATTCCTAGAAAGGCCAATAAGTTAGTGGATCACTTATCAAATTAAGTTATTCACTCAAAATACAATGTCATGAACTTGATCTAATACATTCGTCTCTTGCAACATTTTCCACCCACGATCCAAGTCATGTTTTCTAAGGAGAGTAGGATATGAACTCAAAAGTGCAAGTAGGAAGTTTTTATGTCATTACAATTGCACTTTTACATCCCAGGTAATTTACAAACCCAACGCATTTAATAGTTTCTATAAGCCAAACGGCAACAATCTTGATGTTATGAGCTTCATCAACCTCTTGATCATTTAGACCAAATAACACAGTTATTAAGAGTAAACTTAGTATCTTCACAATAGTTAGAAGTGGTTGATTCTGGATGCAAAACAGTCCCAAATGTCTCAAGGTTTCAAATCCACACTCATTTACTTTCTTAATACACTACTTTGGCACATAAGACAAGATCGTTTCCTTGTGACTTGCACACATCATAGTGACCATGACAATAATCTTAACAGTATGGGTTCAACAACCTCTTGATTTATTAAGACCAATCACCACACTTATTTAAGGGAAATTTCTAAGTGTTTTAAGTAGCCAATTCTTGACTTGGATTAGTTCCAAATGTGTTTTGGTTTCAAATCCATGCTCATTCATTTGGTAATTTTTTCACTTGGGTATGTAAAACAAGAATCTTTCCTTGCTTGCAGCTTGCATGCATCCTAGTCATTGTGTCATATGTGATGCTTACCTCTACTATTTTTCCCTAAGTTACTCATCTTGGATATCGGTCCAGTGTGGGCAAGGTTCAACCAAGGTTCAACATTTGGCTTGTGGATTCATCCAAGACAACCTCATGAGAACTTGCAAATAATTTTCACATTTTTTCTGCATATTTTATTACAAGGTTCACAATTTTTTTAAAACCTAAATAAATCATTGGAATTCATTTGTGTCTTGCAAATAACTATCATTTATCTTGAAAAGTAGGAGAAATTGGCTTAGCAAATGAAGGCAGCAGGGTATAAAGAATCATTTATCTGCTACCATAGTGAAAATTTATCAATTGCATTTGGTTTGTTAAACATGGCCCCTGGTACAACTAATAGAGTTGTTAAGAACCTTCAAGTATGTTCTGATTGCCACACTACATCTAAATTCATCTCCAAGATTGTTGCAAGAGAAATTTGATGCAAGGGCAGATGGTCTTCAACCTATTCAACATAATTCAAGGTCAAACAAACAAATATCAGATTCATAAACTCCTTAATTGCACTCTTCACCATATAACCCTACCCTTAGCTTGTAGGTGAGGAAACCTATTTTTCCAAACTTTTCTCACAATTTTTCTTAACAACTACAGGGACTCTTGACATTTTTGAATACCGATTTGGGCCAACTTTAACATGTGCCAAACTCAACTAGGGTTTCTTTGGAGCAAAACACCCTAAAGCTTGATTCCACGTTGTCCCTAAAGATCAATTAGGTCTATTTTGCAAAGCAAGACTTCTCAAATCTCACAAGAAATTTTCAAAACCCACTCAGATCTTCTTGACTATCAATAAAAAAACATATTCATCAGGTTAAGTCTCCAAGTCCTCTCTATAACGTTGAACCAGCAAACCCTTAATTTCCTGCAATCTAGCTAGGGTTTATTCAAACTTTGGGTTCCACAACTCATAAAAACTTTAAAATTCCACCAACACACTTGAAAATATCATCTCACAGTCTCCACTCACTGTATTTCTTCAAACTCCCACTCAAAACCTCATATTTCATGCACTAAATCATTGTTTTCTTCAAGATGGTCATACACATACACTAAAAACACCTCACTTAGACTCATATCAATGCCCTACCTTACTAACTCTATTTTCCTATGCCCATTCCACATAGATACAAGAGTGACAGTATGTGGAATGGGCTCCTAATCCATTTTAGGGCTTGAAAACTTCAAATTTTCACCTGTCGGCCTATTACTGTGTTTTTGTCAATAAAACTTCACAAAGTTAATGAACAACCTGATTTTTGGATTCAAATGAGATCTAGAAACAATATACAATTATATCCAAGATTATTTGTGCAGTACACAACTATACGGTCACGTACAAGTGCCTGAAAGTACAAATTTCAATACAAAACATAAAATTTTCAATCAAAACAGGTGTGTTCTTTGTTATATTTCCTTCTCAAAATGGTTCAACAACCTTCTACAATATTTTTTTGTAAATTTATTACATAAACCTTCCCTCCAAAACATTCTAAACACCTCAAAAATGACTCAAAGAACCTTTAGATGATAAAATATGACCTTATTCCTAAAATCCTTAGACTCAAACATTAAAACCCTTTACAAACCTCATATTTACATAATTTTCTCTTTTGAGCATTATTGACAACTTTGTAACATTTCTTTATAAAAATGATTTCTTAATACCTTCAAATGGCCAATGAGGCCTTATTGAAACACAAAAGGACCATTAAATCCTAACTCAACCTAGGAATCTTCATGTTGATCAAATTCAAATGAAACCACTTGGGTGCCCCTGCACCAAAATTGTTCTAAGAGATGTGAGTCATTTACATCACTTTAAACAAGGACAACTTTTTGATGAACTAGAATAATATTATATTCGAGGGTAGAACACTATCGTCCTAAAATTACTACATTGGGGGAACTCCCCTCATAGCTCCACCAATAGACTGTTAAGGTGGGGGCAATCAGTTCCATTTTTTGTAATGTGGTAAGAGTCATACAGGTAACGCTATGTCAGGATGGGGAACTCTTCTTGGAGGTTCTAAATGATTTCCCTATTTTTTATAAGATTGTGTTGGTAGTGCCACCTAGATCACAGTTGTTTGGTGGGATTCCAAACCCAGACAATGAGTTGCAGTTGGGAAATCTCATAGAGAGAAGCTACAAGCTACCATGATGATTTTTCCAAGAAAATTTATATCAGAGTCTTGCTTAGTGTGGCTTAAGACATATGTAGATGATATTCTCTCTGTAGATAGGCTTGGGGGAAAGTATTTGCTTGATCTTGTGAAAAGTGGCAAGGAACTTATAGAGAATGAGACATTGTTTAGAGAAACATTGGACAGTCTAGATGCATTTGAAGGGAGCTTGGAGTGGCTAAAAATGGTTTTTGGTTCAACTGTTGAGTTTCCATGGAAATGCGTGTGTGAGATTTTTTTGAAGCACTCAAAGAGTCTGTGGGATGAAATTTTTGAAAGCATGTTTGTTAGTAGGATGAAACAAATAATAGCTGATGGATTTGCAAATTTGTGTGAGAGAGTTAAGGTTGGAAAATGCCTTGAAGCCATAGTTACATCTCTAGAAAGTTACAAATATGTTGAAACCCATTTGCACAAATTAACTACTAGTGAGGGTTGGCTTGTCAAGAGAGGGGACCTAAAAAGTGTCAATTTACCTGGGTTGAGTTTTAGATATATGATGACAAATTATGAAGACTGGTTTGGTCGCCTTAACACTTATTTTGGAACTGAGGTTAGTCAAATAAAAGATACCATAGATGAGGTGTCCAAGAATATTCTAGAAGACCTCCTAAGTTTTCTTCATGCACATAAATCTCCTTCAAGGATAAATGATTTAACACCTTATTTGCAAGAGCAATGCTTCCATTTTATCTCAACATTAATTGCTGAGATTGAAGAACATCTTGCACATCTTTCAGAAGCTCTCTATCAAAAAATGAAAAATGAGGAGATGCCAAAAAAAATGAACAAGGAAACACTAGAACCAACAGTTATAGTGGAAAGGGTACTTTTCTTAGGAAGGCTTTTAGTTGCTCTTAGTTTTCATTCAACTTCCCTTCCACTAGTTCTTGGCTCATCTCAACTCTAGTTTTTTGAGAACAAAGCTTCAATTTCATGGAAAGGATCTTTGACTTTTAGATATTCCAATGCTGATTTTGATTACCCTCTTCTAGACAGTTCTAGAAGATAAATACTAATGAGAGGGGTTGGTTTGAAGCCTGAATCACAAGATAAAAATAATAGCACTAAATTGAATAAACTGAGAAGAACTATGCACAATCTTTGTATCAGAGCTCATAGCATGTGGATATTGTGGATAATTGAAGAGATTTCAGGCATATAAGACTTTGGATTTTATCATTGGCACTTGTTAGAAATGATAAGGAAATTAGAGGGTCAAATAGAATACATGCAAATGTTGATTCATCAATTTTTCTATACACGAAGAATTTGTATAGACCATAATAAGTGCCAAATAGATTTTTTATGTTAATTAGTATATCAAACTTAACTACTGTGCCCTGAAGATTTTGAGACTTGTGAATTTATTCAAATATGTTAGTGAACCTAGTGACTCAGGTTCCACTGCACTACAAACGTTAAACCCATACCATCCCTGCACTCCTTTCATTTTACTCTACATGGTTGATAGAAGAGCCACTTTTCACTTTATTATTGTTCATCCTTTTTCTTTACATGCTACTCTATTTTTTACAGTCAACTTCAAAAGTGATTTGCATGCCCTCTCAAAAAGTGGAAGCTAATTTTAAGAGTTCAAATTTTGAATTTTGTATAGACAACTCAATCTACATGTCCCTTAACATCATTTTTATAGATAAAAGTAAGTTCTCCTGTGAACTATGCAATTTGATAGTGGAAACTTCAAAAATAAAAGATCACTTTTAACATCTCATAATAGAAAAGAAAAGAATAAACAAAGCTTGATTCCAAGTTCTCTATATAAATCCTTAACTTCTGCAACACAAGATTTCACAAAAGAAAATTAACACCTTCCTCCTCAAAGTTGCAGAAGGATTAATTTCTAGTGGCTAGTCATAAAGAATTTTAAATATCCAATCTATAAATCTTATAAGGTTTAGCATTTAATGCTTATTTTTGAAAGTTTTGAGATAAAAAAAAAATATAGTTACGATCTTTTTTCACTCTGTTATAGTTCTGCACCTGAGGCATGCTCATTGAAACCAAAAAATGCCCATCCTGATTGTGATTTTTTTTCTTGTCTTGAATCTGTCAAAACATGTCACAATTTTTAACATCAAAATTTCCTAGGCATGAAAAGGGAATGAATTTGTATTTCTTAAAGAGTGCAATACATAAACTAAGAGAAGTAATACATACTTTTTATTTTGGTTGGCAAGAAAGCTTCTATTAAATTTCAAGAGGTTGCAGTGAAAAAACTAAATCATAAATAAAAGGTACCTCTGATTAGGGAATACTTTTTTCTCACATATAATCATAATTGCACCATAGGCTCTAATTTAGAGCTACAAAAATTTTGAAGTAAGAGGGCAAAGATCCTCACAAAATAAAGGGAAATTAACTAAACTAGAAATAAAAATTGGAACACATCAACAAACAGTGCACCTAAAAATAGATGCTAGAGTAGAGTATGCCTTGCATCAACATCTATTGTTTTTGAGTTTAGTTTCTAGATGTTGGCTTGCAGGGGTAGTCACATTTTGAAAGTTGTTCAATGAGAAACTGAAAATTTTAGTGTGTATCTGACCTGCAATAAACAACTTGCCAAATCAACAAAACTGATTGTGAAAATAAAAAAACTAGTGTCCATTATCCAGCGACCATTTCAACATCTGTCTGTAATTATTTGGTCTTTTTGTCGGTTACCATGAGCTCCCATTGGCATCGATTTTTGTTCAATCAATCCCTAGTTGGGGTGTTAAAAATATTTTCTGATGTATATTTGATATTTCAAGTGAAGGACATTGTTGTTGTTTATTAAATATTGTCTTTAGTTTTACAATATATCTAAATATGACATGTCCTACTTGTAGAAAATTGATTAACATGGAATTGGCTTTCACTGAATGATATTTAAAATTTAATAATTTTTCTATATGCACAAAATTTTAAAACCTATGTTTCTTAGTTCGAACCCATTTTTAGGAGCATAGATAAATTGTCCCAATTCCTGATTATTGTTCTCAAGAATAACTAGTCTTGGTTTGATTCCTTTCTCTTCATATAATGGCTTATGATTTTTCATTTTCTTATCCTCAACCAACGCATGCCCATAATCACTGTCTACCCTCAGAGCTACTAGAGATTACTTCATCTTGTTTTTCTATGAATGGTTATACTTCCTTACCTACATGAAGTTGTCATTGAATCTCATTTTGATTATCTAATTCATGATTTAGGCTAGAGATTTTTGATCAAATATGGTCCAATTAAGATTATGAGAGACATTTCCCTCCTATTCAATTTTTTAGTACCTTTCCTGCATTCAAAATGTATGCTATATAATATATTTTCTTTCCCATTTGATATCCCAATATTTTTTCTGTTTTACATCAAAATTTTGTACTTGATGTTTAATATTTGCTTGTTTTTAAACAAAATGTCAAAATACAATTGCATCCCAAATAGTGATGATCTAGAAGCATGATCCTACACCTCAATATTTGTAAACAACAGTGAATTGATTTTAAATGATTATGTTTTCTACATTCAGTGTTGTTGTAATGACGAAAGCTCTATCTAATGCTAAAGGGGAGAAACAAATATTGGCTCTTTTTCAGGCATTGCAAGCTACCTACTTCTTGCTTGTGGTGTCGTATACGTTATTGGGGTCTGCATTTAGTTCCCACTTATGCAAATTTGTATTAACAGTTAAGCTATTGCTACGATGTAAGTATATTCTACTACTGCTTACAACTTCATTGGGATTTTGAATGGGACAGGGACTGCATACGTTATTGGGGTCTGCATTTAGTTCCCACTTATGAAAATTTGTATTGACAGTTAAGTTATTGCTACAATGTAAGTATATTCTACTATTTCTTACAACTTCATTGGGATTTTGAATGTGATAGGGACTGTTGTGTTGTGGGTCTTCTATCATAAAGATTGAATACAAATGTAAGGATAGATAAAAGAAGCATATGGAAAAGTAGAAGTAGATGAAGACCAAATTCATTATAGAAACTTGAAAAGCATGATGAACATGCTCCATCTGCAGGATAACCAAGCTTGAAGTGTAGAAGGAAAGATAAAAAAGAATGGATCATATGGCCTGATCACGTATAGATTTGAAAAGTAAAATTCACTGAAACCATGGAAAGTGACTTACCACAAGATTCTGCACAAAATGTGTCCAATGCAAAAAAATGGGTAGAAGTTGCAATCCAAAATCAGGCACTTTCACTTCTCCATTTTGGCGGGCTACCTTGAAAATACTTCTCCATTTTAGCAGGTTATGCGACTCACTTCTCCATTTTGGCGGGCATTGAAAATAAGGTCTTGAGGAAGGTTTTAGAGTATGTTTATTAAAATGAAAATTATGGCCAAGATTTTAATAATGAGCACATTTTGACATGTTATATATATATATATAACTAGCAATTGCACCTTAGTGTGCAATGGGTACGCCAAAGAAGTGTGGAAAGTCAATTAAGGTAAATTTTGATCTATTTTTGTAATATATAAAACTATTTTAATCATCTCATATAATAAGTTAAAAAATCAATTTAAAAAATTATTAATGATATAAATAAAAAACAATTTAAAAAAATAAAAGTTAATTTTAAAACTTATTAATGATAAATAAGGTCAATATAAAAAAAATAAAATTGAAAATTGTTAAAAATAAATAACTGTTGCAATGTAGCCAAATAAAACTAAGTCCAAGATCAGAGTCAATATTAAGGAGAAAAATCAATATAAAAAATTAAGCAGGTGTAGCCTGCACTGGCGCACTGCCCAAGCAAGGACTGCCTACGCAGGCTGCATAATAGGGTACTCCCTACTTGGGTAATGTGCTAGTGCAGGTTGCACCTACACAAAGTCTTAAGGATTTAATAAAAAACTTTAATTTTCCCAGAAAGCAGTGGCGATGGGGAAAGAAGAGGCAAAAAAACCATGAAAAATGATGAATGACTGAGATTCGTTTAATGGCCAACAAATCAATATAAACTATTGATTGACATTTTTAGGTTTGTCCTCTTTAAATAAGGATACACCTTTGGCGTAAATTATTACTAGCAATTGCACCTTAGTGTGCAATAGGTACGCCGAAGAGGTATGAAAGGTCAATTAGAGAAAATTTTGGTGTATTTTTTCAAACATATGTGTAGTACATGAGGTCAATTGGTAGGTCATTTAGCAAATGATGTTTTTTATGTAACAAAGGTCTTAATTAGCATTCACTCAATAAATATATATTTTAAATAAAAAAATTCATTAGACAAAATTATATATTTGTAATAGTAAATTTATTATGGGAGTTCAGTTTATTTATGGTTAAGAGATAATTAGGAATCAAATTATGATTTGGGTTATTGCTCTACAATTAAGCTTGAGATTAGGGTTACAATTGGGGTTCAAATAAGGTTATGATCAAGATGATTAGGATTGGGATGCAATTAGGAGTTAATTAATGTTCAATTAGGGTTACTATTAGGGTTAAGTTATAATTAGAATTTAATTGTAGAAATTCTACAATCCAGCAGGGGTGGAAAAAACCTGAGTACATAAAACAGAAAGGTAAATGTAACCGATGGAAGTGGATTCGTTCAATGAGTAATGGCAGATGGTAGTGCTGGAAGATGAAGCGACATGTTACGAAGAGTGTTATGTTGACGTCGTCCTTGCTAGCTATTACGAGGGATAGTGATTCTGGCAGTTACGCATGATGAAAGTGATGTTGGCAGTTATGAGAAGCGTAGTGGCATTACAGCTCCCCTGACCGATGGAAGTAGATGCCTTCAATGAATAGTGGGCAGCGGTTTGCTATGTAACTGATGAGAATACCATGCATTTTAGTGGGTTAGAGTCACCCAAACGCCTGCAATTTGTAACTGACGAGAGGAACAGTAAATGGTTCGACTATTTTTTGCCAAACCATAACTTGGCCGATGCATATGAATATTTCTGTCACCGACATTACAAACCACAGCTGCATAAAATCCATCTGAGCCCTTCCTGGTATTTCGTTTGCCTTTGAGCTGAGAATGCGTAACCTAGCAGAAGGGAGTCGTGACTCCGTTGATGCCATTCGCTAGACGGTCATCGCCCGAAGCAAGATCTCCATTGTTTGAGGAAGCAAGATGCACAGTTTTGGAGGCAACGCAATCATTAAAGTCAGGAGTAGCAATTGCTCGCTGAGTAAGGACGATGCTCTTCCCTTGCTGATCTTGTACCCGGGTTCCCTCAGTTCCCAAAGAAATTATCGACAAAATATTGCAGTGCAATCTCAAGGAGGTTAGTCTAAAACTTCTTACGTTGCCATTTATGGTTTGTTCTTAATGCATTGGCTTCATCTTTTACCAATGCAATGCATAATTCTAAATAAGTTCATGCTTTCTCCAGTCGGGATATTGACATATGGGAGCAAAATCACTTATAGCGAGTTCTTTCTCCAGTCAGGATATTGACATATGTGAGCAGAATCACTTGTATGTCGTGTGACTCATTTTACAGAGTAAGGAGCCACGAAAAAAATGTGGCGTGATTGGTGCCTGTAGTTCAGTTTATATTCGAAAGATAGCTTCTGTGCAACGTCAGTTCACGAATCTTTAAATACAAGCCTATTGAGTTGTCTAGACCTCTGGAAAATCTCATCTGGAGTCGGATTGTTTACTTACACCTATGAGCTTGGTGAGAAAAGTGAATAATTTAGTTTGTTTCTTGCTGTTTACAATTACTGCATTTATTATCTTTTAATTTGAATTAGAATTGGAAATGTTAAGCCTTTGTCGGGATTTTGTAGGAGTGTAGTTTATTTGTCTTTGTAATTTATATTACTGTGATCCAATGATAACAGGGGTGTGGGCCATGTCTCAGATTGGGAAGTCAGGATTCAACAAGTTCATTAATGTTCAGAGGAAGAATGCATGATGTAAGAGTACTCCTGTAGACAAAGCCGATAGCATATCCAAAATATTCAAGAAACATTACGAATTATTGAAGGTGACAACAACTATGCTTTTGTAATTCAGATATGCTGCGTGTAAATATTTAAATTTGTTCGACAATTTTTTTTTTAATTTCAAATCATAATAGTGCATCACTCGAATGCCCTTCATGTCAGATTCTATGGCCAATTCTTATTTGCTTAGTGCAATGAATTTCTCTACAAAAATCAACAAAGGTAAACAGAGGTAAGAGGAATGAAAATATAAATATTAATTTTTTAGCAAGTCCATTCAAACACTAAATCATTTTTTTCCATTCCTCTTGTGCAGGAAGAGAGGGGGCGGCGATGGCTATTAATTATTTTCACACCAAAACTTGGGGATATTATGTTAGAATTTAAATTCATTATACATAATGGATTTAAGTGTTTTAAGGATTGTTGTTCTGTATGCTGAGATATGACTTTTGCATAAGGGAGAAATATGCAAAAGTTGAGTTGTTTTGTCTAGGAGGCAACCTTGCACCTGCATTTTATCCATGAATTATCTTATATTCACCCTGCTTATAATGGTAACTACTATTTTATGCCAAAAGTTTTTCTATAAAAGCCTTATTGATTTGACTTTACCGATGATATTTTGAACCGCAAAGACTTCAGATATCAAGAAATGATTTTGCTATAGTAGATATTGAGTTTGTTTTTATGTACTTGGCTTAATATCGATAGATTATATTTTATCAAAGGGATGGTAAATTAGACAGAGCTCATAGATTTATTTGCAGCTATTCACTCACATTCTGTTTTTAACTATTAAATTGAGCCTACTTAGAATCTGTCTTTTCTGTTGGGTGTTAGTGGACCAACGATACATTATTGTGAGAAAGTAATCTCTTATGTTTCTTCTTGCAGGAAGAGAGGAGGCAGTGATGGCTATTCATGGAAGGAGGGAATACTTAATAGTATTGTGTGACTACCTGAAGTACAATAGATCCATGGATAGATTATTGAAGACATAGAAGGCTTCCATGCCATGGAACGTAGGAGTTATTCATTGCAAAAAGAAGAACATGTAATGGAAGCACTGGTGGTTTTATAACACCCCTTCCAACAAAGCCCTTTCTCCTTTGCTATCTTGTAATTACAATGCAATAACAAGAACTATCATGGAAGGCGAGATAAAAATACGATTCTGTAACTTAAATATATCTAATTTTTTGAGCCACGTATATATACTGCAACTGCACATAGGTAGTGAAGACAATAATGGAATGAAGTCTTAAATTTCTTCTTAATTAATAATTATTTTCACCAAATTAAATAAATAGAACTATAGCGCTAAATAAGAACTACAACTTATACCTGAGGGAAGTTTTTTGCCAACACTACCTGTTCCTTTCTTCTTGGTTTTTCGTTTCCATTCATTGATGTATCATTATTTCACTGAGCACAATGTCGAGGTGCCATAAGCTACTGATACTCCCCACACGATCTATCCATTCACCACCCAAATTCTCACATTTAGAAAGGTTCAATCTTGTTAAATATCAGAGAAGATGGAAATCATCAGAGAGCATAAGTAAATTAGAGCATCATGATAGATCTAATCTTTCCAAGCAGCTAAGCTCACCAAAACGAGCTGGAAGTTTGCATAAACTATCACACTTTAACAGATTTAGATATTTTAGTGCTAGAAGGCAATGGATTTATGGTGGTGATAGCCATTGCAAGAGGAGCCGCCAAATTTATTCCATTGCTTTATTATAGTAATTATAGGGAAGCAATGCCAATGTTATCCAGGATGAGCCAATTTTTAAAAAAAACCTTCTATCCACATTAAAAGAGATAATTTCGTTAACAACCGAATGCCATAATTACAAAAATGACATTATTGGATGTTTTCAACTCACCAATAAAATAATATAAAATATGCTAAAAAATATTAAAAAAAAAGTGAACTACCTATATTTGTTCAGAGAACACAAGGTTGATTTAATATAAGAAGGGATGGAAGATATACAGATCAAAAAAAAAAGTGCACTCTTCATTTTTATTTACATGGAGATATGCCATACACATGTATGGGATTCTTAGTCTTGTACTACTAAAATGTGGAGTAGGGGGATGTGTTCATGTTCATGATTTTGTCTATGAGATAAAGTAATAATTATGATCCAATCAAGAGTTGAAAGTATTCTAAGAAACATACTAAGATTATTTTGAGTAGAGTGATGAGATAAAAATAATATTGAATCAAATTGTGGGTCAATGATGGTATTGACAAGGACCAAAATATACTATATAACTATACATTAAAGTCAATCACATAAAGTAACATCAAATGAGAGGGAAAAGCATAAGGGCATCTATGGATCTCATCTATAACTTTTAAGCTTAAACCTATAGAAATAAAAATAAAGATCAATAAAATTTAAAATATTGAAAGCATTGGTTCTTATTATTCTAGATCCAAAATATCGAGAATTTGCTTACTACACAATATCTTTAATAAAAAAATTACAATTCAATATATTAGAGATAAAACAATATATCTATATTATATTTTAATTGAATTTTAGAATTAAATTTACCAATATTATGTTTGACTTTAAAGTATGGTAAAAATAGATTCAAGATGAGACATAAGAGAAATATCTTTAATAAAAAAACAATTCAATATATTTGAGATAAAACAATATATCCCCATTATATTTTAATTGAATTTTAGAATTAAATTTACCAATATTATGTTTGACTTTAAAGTATGGTAAAAATAGATTCAAGATGAGGCTTAAGAGAACTATCATCATAAATAATAACATTATGTATAAAAGAAGGTAACTCACATAAAATACTATCTAATAAGACTCCTCACAAGATGAATCATCTATGTAGCATGAATTTTATTAAACATCTAAAGATGCATAAATGAAACCATCAAAATCATCATTGAATAACTCATGACTAAGAGGAATGATATCATGATGTAATACAAGAGGTAATTATTCATTATTCATCAATTCAAAAAAGAAGAAGAAGATAATGAGCTATCATTAAATAATGTATCATAATGTAAATAATCATTGTTTAAGATTTCCTTTCATAGTTATTTAATAAACATGATTATCCCTTCAATTTCAAAGAGTTCATAAATATTCTTTATTAATATCTATTTTAACCAAATGATCATATTATCATTTATTTTTCTATCACCCTTTAGTGCTAAATGGGTTAGGGTTAGGGACCTTCTATTATAAAGGATAGAGCTATAGTTCAAATAGGGTAAGGGTTAGGATTATGATTAGGGTTCAATTAGGGTTATAGAGCTAAATTAGAGCT